>CAOKYR010000081.1:82500-92204 GCA_948473455.1 Teleiodes luculella | reverse complement strand
CTAACCTAACCTAACCTAACCTAACCTAACCTAACCTAACCTAACCTAACCTAACCTAACCTAACCTAACCTAACCTAACCTAACCTAACCTAACCTAACCTAACCTAACCTAACCTAACCTAACCTAACCTAACCTAACCTAACCTAACCTAACCTAACCTAACCTAACCTAACCTAACCTAACCTAACCTAACCTAACCTAACCTAACCTAACCTAACCTAACCTAACCTAACCTAACCTAACCTAACCTAACCTAACCTAACCTAACCTAACCTAACCTAACCTAACCTAACCTAACCTAACCTAACCTAACCTAACCTAACCTAACCTACCTAACCTAACCTAACCTAACCTAACCTAACCTAACCTAACCTAACCTAACCTAACCTAACCTAACCTAACCTAACCTAACCTAACCTAACCTAACCTAACCTAACCTAACCTAACCTAACCTAACCTAACCTAACCTAACCTAACCTAACCTAACCTAACCTAACCTAACCTAACCTAACCTAACCTAACCTAACCTAACCTAACCTAACCTAACCTAACCTAACCTAACCTAACCTAACCTAACCTAACCTAACCTAACCTAACCTAACCTAACCTAACCTAACCTAACCTAACCTAACCTAACCTAACCTAACCTAACCTAACCTAACCTAACCTAACCTAACCTAACCTAACCTAACCTAACCTAACCTAACCTAACCTAACCTAACCTAACCTAACCTAACCTAACCTAACCTAACCTAACCTAACCTAACCTAACCTAACCTAACCTAACCTAACCTAACCTAACCTAACCTAACCTAACCTAACCTAACCTAACCTAACCTAACCTAACCTAACCTAACCTAACCTAACCTAACCTAACCTAACCTAACCTAACCTAACCTAACCTAACCTAACCTAACCTAACCTAACCTAACCTAACCTAACCTAACCTAACCTAACCTAACCTAACCTAACCTAACCTAACCTAACCTAACCTAACCTAACCTAACCTAACCTAACCTAACCTAACCTAACCTAACCTAACCTAACCTAACCTAACCTAACCTAACCTAACCTAACCTAACCTAACCTAACCTAACCTAACCTAACCTAACCTAACCTAACCTAACCTAACCTAACCTAACCTAACCTAACCTAACCTAACCTAACCTAACCTAACCTAACCTAACCTAACCTAACCTAACCTAACCTAACCTAACCTAACCTAACCTAACCTAACCTAACCTAACCTAACCTAACTAACCTAACCTAACCTAACCTAACCTAACCTAACCTAACCTAACCTAACCTAACCTAACCTAACCTAACCTAACCTAACCTAACCTAACCTAACCTAACCTAACCTAACCTAACCTAACCTAACCTAACCTAACCTAACCTAACCTAACCTAACCTAACCTAACCTAACCTAACCTAACCTAACCTAACCTAACCTAACCTAACCTAACCTAACCTAACCTAACCTAACCTAACCTAACCTAACCTAACCTAACCTAACCTAACCTAACCTAACCTAACCTAACCTAACCTAACCTAACCTAACCTAACCTAACCTAACCTAACCTAACCTAACCTAACCTAACCTAACCTAACCTAACCTAACCTAACCTAACCTAACCTAACCTAACCTAACCTAACCTAACCTAACCTAACCTAACCTAACCTAACCTAACCTAACCTAACCTAACCTAACCTAACCTAACCTAACCTAACCTAACCTAACCTAACCTAACCTAACCTAACCTAACCTAACCTAACCTAACCTAACCTAACCTAACCTAACCTAACCTAACCTAACCTAACCTAACCTAACCTAACCTAACCTAACCTAACCTAACCTAACCTAACCTAACCTAACCTAACCTAACCTAACCTAACCTAACCTAACCTAACCTAACCTAACCTAACCTAACCTAACCTAACCTAACCTAACCTAACCTAACCTAACCTAACCTAACCTAACCTAACCTAACCTAACCTAACCTAACCTAACCTAACCTAACCTAACCTAACCTAACCTAACCTAACCTAACCTAACCTAACCTAACCTAACCTAACCTAACCTAACCTAACCTAACCTAACCTAACCTAACCTAACCTAACCTAACCTAACCTAACCTAACCTAACCTAACCTAACCTAACCTAACCTAACCTAACCTAACCTAACCTAACCTAACCTAACCTAACCTAACCTAACCTAACCTAACCTAACCTAACCTAACCTAACCTAACCTAACCTAACCTAACCTAACCTAACCTAACCTAACCTAACCTAACCTAACCTAACCTAACCTAACCTAACCTAACCTAACCTAACCTAACCTAACCTAACCTAACCTAACCTAACCTAACCTAACCTAACCTAACCTAACCTAACCTAACCTAACCTAACCTAACCTAACCTAACCTAACCTAACCTAACCTAACCTAACCTAACCTAACCTAACCTAACCTAACCTAACCTAACCTAACCTAACCTAACCTAACCTAACCTAACCTAACCTAACCTAACCTAACCTAACCTAACCTAACCTAACCTAACCTAACCTAACCTAACCTAACCTAACCTAACCTAACCTAACCTAACCTAACCTAACCTAACCTAACCTAACCTAACCTAACCTAACCTAACCTAACCTAACCTAACCTAACCTAACCTAACCTAACCTAACCTAACCTAACCTAACCTAACCTAACCTAACCTAACCTAACCTAACCTAACCTAACCTAACCTAACCTAACCTAACCTAACCTAACCTAACCTAACCTAACCTAACCTAACCTAACCTAACCTAACCTAACCTAACCTAACCTAACCTAACCTAACCTAACCTAACCTAACCTAACCTAACCTAACCTAACCTAACCTAACCTAACCTAACCTAACCTAACCTAACCTAACCTAACCTAACCTAACCTAACCTAACCTAACCTAACCTAACCTAACCTAACCTAACCTAACCTAACCTAACCTAACCTAACCTAACCTAACCTAACCTAACCTAACCTAACCTAACCTAACCTAACCTAACCTAACCTAACCTAACCTAACCTAACCTAACCTAACCTAACCTAACCTAACCTAACCTAACCTAACCTAACCTAACCTAACCTAACCTAACCTAACCTAACCTAACCTAACCTAACCTAACCTAACCTAACCTAACCTAACCTAACCTAACCTAACCTAACCTAACCTAACCTAACCTAACCTAACCTAACCTAACCTAACCTAACCTAACCTAACCTAACCTAACCTAACCTAACCTAACCTAACCTAACCTAACCTAACCTAACCTAACCTAACCTAACCTAACCTAACCTAACCTAACCTAACCTAACCTAACCTAACCTAACCTAACCTAACCTAACCTAACCTAACCTAACCTAACCTAACCTAACCTAACCTAACCTAACCTAACCTAACCTAACCTAACCTAACCTAACCTAACCTAACCTAACCTAACCTAACCTAACCTAACCTAACCTAACCTAACCTAACCTAACCTAACCTAACCTAACCTAACCTAACCTAACCTAACCTAACCTAACCTAACCTAACCTAACCTAACCTAACCTAACCTAACCTAACCTAACCTAACCTAACCTAACCTAACCTAACCTAACCTAACCTAACCTAACCTAACCTAACCTAACCTAACCTAACCTAACCTAACCTAACCTAACCTAACCTAACCTAACCTAACCTAACCTAACCTAACCTAACCTAACCTAACCTAACCTAACCTAACCTAACCTAACCTAACCTAACCTAACCTAACCTAACCTAACCTAACCTAACCTAACCTAACCTAACCTAACCTAACCTAACCTAACCTAACCTAACCTAACCTAACCTAACCTAACCTAACCTAACCTAACCTAACCTAACCTAACCTAACCTAACCTAACCTAACCTAACCTAACCTAACCTAACCTAACCTAACTAACCTAACCTAACCTAACCTAACCTAACCTAACCTAACCTAACCTAACCTAACCTAACCTAACCTAACCTAACCTAACCTAACCTAACCTAACCTAACCTAACCTAACCTAACCTAACCTAACCTAACCTAACCTAACCTAACCTAACCTAACCTAACCTAACCTAACCTAACCTAACCTAACCTAACCTAACCTAACCTAACCTAACCTAACCTAACCTAACCTAACCTAACCTAACCTAACCTAACCTAACCTAACCTAACCTAACCTAACCTAACCTAACCTAACCTAACCTAACCTAACCTAACCTAACCTAACCTAACCTAACCTAACCTAACCTAACCTAACCTAACCTAACCTAACCTAACCTAACCTAACCTAACCTAACCTAACCTAACCTAACCTAACCTAACCTAACCTAACCTAACCTAACCTAACCTAACCTAACCTAACCTAACCTAACCTAACCTAACCTAACCTAACCTAACCTAACCTAACCTAACCTAACCTAACCTAACCTAACCTAACCTAACCTAACCTAACCTAACCTAACCTAACCTAACCTAACCTAACCTAACCTAACCTAACCTAACCTAACCTAACCTAACCTAACCTAACCTAACCTAACCTAACCTAACCTAACCTAACCTAACCTAACCTAACCTAACCTAACCTAACCTAACCTAACCTAACCTAACCTAACCTAACCTAACCTAACCTAACCTAACCTAACCTAACCTAACCTAACCTAACCTAACCTAACCTAACCTAACCTAACCTAACCTAACCTAACCTAACCTAACCTAACCTAACCTAACCTAACCTAACCTAACCTAACCTAACCTAACCTAACCTAACCTAACCTAACCTAACCTAACCTAACCTAACCTAACCTAACCTAACCTAACCTAACCTAACCTAACCTAACCTAACCTAACCTAACCTAACCTAACCTAACCTAACCTAACCTAACCTAACCTAACCTAACCTAACCTAACCTAACCTAACCTAACCTAACCTAACCTAACCTAACCTAACCTAACCTAACCTAACCTAACCTAACCTAACCTAACCTAACCTAACCTAACCTAACCTAACCTAACCTAACCTAACCTAACCTAACCTAACCTAACCTAACCTAACCTAACCTAACCTAACCTAACCTAACCTAACCTAACCTAACCTAACCTAACCTAACCTAACCTAACCTAACCTAACCTAACCTAACCTAACCTAACCTAACCTAACCTAACCTAACCTAACCTAACCTAACCTAACCTAACCTAACCTAACCTAACCTAACCTAACCTAACCTAACCTAACCTAACCTAACCTAACCTAACCTAACCTAACCTAACCTAACCTAACCTAACCTAACCTAACCTAACCTAACCTAACCTAACCTAACCTAACCTAACCTAACCTAACCTAACCTAACCTAACCTAACCTAACCTAACCTAACCTAACCTAACCTAACCTAACCTAACCTAACCTAACCTAACCTAACCTAACCTAACCTAACCTAACCTAACCTAACCTAACCTAACCTAACCTAACCAACTATATCTCGAGTGAAAATATTGATATTTTGATCGGACTTTTTTGTTTTTCCTGCGTGTTTAATTTGACCCGAGTGTGCTGTGCACTTTTTGGAGCGACCTTGCGCAAATTTTTCAGTTTTTAGCGAAATTTCAGTTTTTTCATACATTGTTAAATTTCAAATTTGCATAACTCGCGATCGGCTTAACCGATTCGCGTGATTTAAATTCTCAATAGCCTGGTGCATTGTTCTTCACATCCTGACTGCGTGACGACGCGCTTGCGCGCCATCCGCCATATTGACTTTTTCAAAAACACCCATTTTTCAGGGTTTTTTCTAAATTTCCCAAATTTTTTCTATTACCGCTACCCTGAAAACACTTACCATCTTGTCCAGCGTCGCGAGCCGCATCCAACGACGTGCCGCACGCCGAGATCCGGCACCTGAAAAGCAAAAAATTTCCCCGCCCAACCCACCCTTTTGAGGCTTGGGTATATCACCTCGGGTGATTTTTAATTTTTTAGAATTGTTTTTCTTTCCTTTTTGACGACGAAAGTGGAATTATTGACTGTTTTTGACCATAAAGGGTCAAACCTTATATATATTTTTAGTCTTATTCGTTATTATATTATATTTTACACCTTCACTGTTATATAACTTTTACAAACTTTTTTATATCAATTATTATATTTATTTTAATAAACCCGTACCCCTGACATATTAAATGTTTCACTCGCCAAATATTGGCAAACTACGCCCCACCATATCTCCGCCATCGCCCACAATGGATACATTGACTGAAAAAATCGATAAACAGACAGAGAAGGCTGGCCCTTCCGCCTTTGAGCAAGCTCGCAAGAGCTTTGGGGAGATGGAAGAAAAGGCTGAAAGCCCTGTTCCGTCCCAAAAAATATTAAATAAAACCATGACGGTTGAAAAGGACGCGGAAAAAAGGAAAAAGACACTGGTCGAGGAAGCCAGACAACTAATGACTACGGCGCTTGGCCAAATGGAGATCTCGGGTAACATAAAAACGACGATTAAAAAGAAGGTTGTAGAATGCATCAAGGAAATTTACGAGGTGGTGAAGAAATCGGAAGCTAGGTACCTAAATTCAAAGAAGACACTAAAGAAAACATCAGATGAAAAATCTGAAACAAACCTAAACGAAACACGAAATGAAAGCGAAGTGGAACTCTTGGTGAAGATGGCAGAACATAGCAAACTCCTACAAGAAAACAAAGAAGAAATGGAAAGGTTGAAAACCGAGATGCAACAACACAGAGAGACGCTAAAAGAGGAGATAAAAACCTACGCAAGTGTGGTAGCTGGAACACCAAAGGAAAAACCTGTCGGGTCTACAACCTTGCACTCAGTAATTATCACCTCAAAAGACGAGACGGAAACAGGAGACCAAGTATTGGATAAAATAAGGAAAGCTGTAAATGCCAAGGAAGGAGGAGTTAAGATAGATTTAGTAAGAAAAGCAAAGGATAGGAAAGTCATACTGGGATGCAACACGTCAGAGGAAATGGAAAAAGTGAAAAGGAAAATAGAGACAGCGGAAAGAGACCTTAATGTGCAGGAAGCGCGAAATAAGGACCCACTAGTGGTACTGCGTGACGTTCTCCAAATAAACACGGAGGAAGAAGTTTTAAAGGCATTGAGGATTCAGAACAAAAGATTGTTTGAGGGATTGAAACCGGAAAACGACCGTATAGATTGTATCTACAAGAAGAAAACCCGGAACCAATATACCTCGCATCTCGTTCTGAGAGTGTCGCCACAGATCTGGAATCGCCTCATAGACACAAAATCGGTGCATGTTGATCTCCAAAGGATCAGAGTAGAAGATCAGTCACCTCTAGTACAGTGCTCGCGCTGCCTGGGCTACGGCCATGGAAAACAGCGCTGTCAAGAAGTTCAAGACGTGTGCAGTCATTGTGGTGGCCCGCACATGAGCTCTGCCTGTAATAGAAAGTTGGCTGGAGAAGCACCTGAATGTTGCAATTGCAAAAAGGCGAAACTGGAAATGAAGGAGCACAACGCGTTTAGCACCCATTGCCCAATCAGAAGGAAATGGGATGCATTGGCAAGAGCGTCTACAGCATATTGCTAAAGGCCCACCAGGCGTAACCAAAATAAGCAACTTTCCAAAAATGGCATTGCGTACGTATCACGTCCTCCAGGCTAACCTGCAAAGGAGCGAACTTGCAACTGCCGAGTTCATTATTGAAGCTGCAAAACGCAAGATCGATTTCGCTCTCGTCCAAGAGCCGTACATTGGTAGCATCGGTATGATGAAAAACTACCCCGGAGTCCGAATAGTGCAACATGAGAAGAACTCGGAGAAAGTAATCAAAGCGGCCGTTGTACTGTTCGATCGAGAAATCGACATCATCCTGTGTCCAACCCTTACCACGGAAAACATTTCTGTCGTTAAAATTAAAACAGGAAAAAGTGAAATTGGGGTGGTTTCGGTTTACTTGGAAGGCGACAAACCATTGGAGCCATACATGGTGTGGATAAAAAAGGTAATGGATGAGATAGGGACTGAGGACGTGATACTGGGAGGTGATGTAAACGCCTGGAATCCCTGGTGGGGCAGCAGAGACATTGACCACAGAGGGGAAGAACTCGCGGGGCTCCTTGAGGAATTGGGACAACAAATTATGAACCAAGGTACTGAGCCAACATTCGACACCCAGCGAGGTGACAGAAGATACACAAGTCGTGTAGATATTACTACTTGCTCGCTAAGCATGCTGGCTAAGGTAGATGGATGGAGATTAGACGGTGCATTGACCAGTTCTGACCACAAGGCAATCCTATTCGAAGTCACAACAGGCAAATCAAACGGCATAAAAATAGAAAGGAAAACAAGGAGATATAACTCGAAAAAAGCCAACTGGCCCCACTTCTTTAACAAACTAGATCAAGCATGGAGAGAAAAAGGTGTGAATGTAGAGGAAATAAATAAGATCAACAGCAAAGAAGAATTGGAGAAAATGGTGAAAGCATTCTCAGAGGCCATAGAAATAGCCTGTAATGACGCCATACCAAAAACTAAAGATAGGACAAAAATAGGATTGCCTTGGTGGACGGAGGAGTTAACGAAACTGAAGGAAGACGCCGCAAGGAAAAAGAGACGAATCTCCAACGCTGCACCTGTTCGCCGAGAGGCGGTCGTACAGCACTACTTGGAAGCCAAAGAAAAGTACCAAACGGAAGTTAAAAAGGCCCAAATCGCAAGCTGGAAACAGTTCTGCGAGAAACAGGAGCGGGAGAGCATGTGGGATGGGATTTATAGAGTGATGAGTCGCACAACTGCCAGAAATGAGGATGTACCACTGGTACAACAAGGTAAAGTCCTTGGATCGCAGGAGTCGGCTAGGCTTCTGGCTGAGACGTTTTACCCGGAAGATGAATTGGATGAAGACAATGTGGCCCACAAAGAAACCCGGAAAAAAGCAGAAAATGTAACAAAGAGGCAGCATGATGAATCATGCGACCCACCATTTACAGCGGAGGAACTTAAGTGGGCCACAAACAGCTTCAATCCAAAGAAGGCTCCGGGTGCCGATGGTTTTACGGCCGACATTTGTAAGGCGACCATCGCTCATGATCCCACTCTCTTCTTGTCCCTCCTAAACAAGTGCCTAAATTTGTCCCATTTCCCTGAACTGTGGAAGGAAGCAGTAGTCGTTGTCCTCCGAAAGCCCGGAAAAGATGACTATACGCATCCTAAATCCTACAGGCCGATTGGACTTTTGCCTGTCTTAGGGAAGATTCTGGAAAAAATGCTTGTCCGCAGAATCAAATGGCACACTCTCCCTACGATGAGCAAGCAGCAGTATGGGTTCACACCGCAACGCAGCACCGAGGACTCCCTCTATGTCATGATGCAGCAAATAGAGAAAAATCTGAAACAAAAAAAGCTGATTACCATAGTATCACTTGACATAGAGGGAGCCTTCGACAGCGCATGGTGGCCCGCAATCAAATGCAGACTCGCAGAAACACACTGCCCGAAAAATCTGCAACGCTTGGTTGACAGCTATCTGACCGACAGGAAAGTTCGTGTCCGGTACGCTGGAGAGGAGTGGATTAAACAAACCTCCAAAGGATGCGTACAAGGCTCTATCGGGGGACCAACGTACTGGAACTTGCTTCTGGACCCATTATTAAAGGAGC
>CAOKYR010000081.1:45000-77500 GCA_948473455.1 Teleiodes luculella | reverse complement strand
AAACGACACGAGTGAGGATCTGATTCAGAAGATTCGAGGCGCTGTTAATGCCAGGAGAAATGGGTTAAAGATTGATCGACTACGCAAAGCAAGGGATCAAAAGATCATTGTTAGCTGCCAGGACAAGAACGAAATGGATAAAGTGGTTAAACAAATAAAAGAAAAAGAACATAACCTGATTATAGAGGAAAAAGAAAATCGAGACCCCCTAATAATTTTAAGAAATGTGCTGACATACAATTCAGATGAAGACCTAATAGACGCTCTGAAGAAACAAAACAACTATCTAGTGGGAGATATCTCTGAATCAGAGTTTAGAGTGACAGTAAAGTATAGGAAAAAGGCGAGAAATCCATACGAAAATCACGTAGTAATGCAAGTGTCACCCAAAATCTGGCAGAAATTAACTACAGCTGGAAAAATCCATATCGATCTTCAAAGAGTTCCAGTATTTGATCAGTCACCTGTTATGCAATGCTCAAGGTGTTTAGCATATGGTCATGGTAGAAAAATGTGTACCGAGACAGTTGACCTCTGCAGCCACTGTGCCGGTCCCCACTTGAGAGCTCAGTGTCCCGCTTTGGAACAAAAGGAACCACCATGTTGCAAAAACTGTTTACGTGCCAAACTAGACATCGTTGAACACAACGCGTTCCACGAAAACTGCCCCATTAGAGCAAAATGGGATAGGCTCGCCAGAAGCAGAGTAGCGTACTGCTAAAGTTGTACACGGGAACGTTCTGCTGGGTAATGTTAATGAGAATGAACCGCGATTAGAAAGGTGTAGAGTTATTCAAGCAAATTTACAGAGGAAAAAGCTGGCTATGAAAGAACTCCTTCAAGAATGCAAAAAACGAAGAGTGGGATTTGCTCTGGTCCAGGAACCTTATATTGGCAGTCTGGGTACGATACAGCAGAATATGGGATACAGAGTAGTACAGAGCGCCGGAAGTCGTGAAAAGCCGGTTAAAGCAGCAATCATAGTCTTCGACGATGATATTGATATTGTCGTTCGGCAGACTTATACAAATAACAACATCGCTGTAGCACGACTGAGTACCGGTGCATGGGAAATCACGGTTGTATCCATTTATTTTGAAGATACCCAGCCTTTACAGCCATATCTGGACCAGATAAAGTCAATCCAAGACTCGGAGGGTGGTTGTAGTCTTCTTATGGGGGGAGATGTGAATTCCTGGAGCCCTTGGTGGGGAAGCGCTACAGAGGATCATAGAGGAGAAGAACTAATGGGGACGTTGGATGAAATGGGACTGCATCTACTCAACGAGGGGAACACACCTACTTTTTTCACAATAAGGAACGGAAAGGAGTTCAAGAGTACAGTGGACATCACGACCTGTAGCCAGAACATTATACCAAAGATTCAGAACTGGATGGTGGATGTTGGAATTACAAGCTCCGATCATAATGCGATTACTTTCGACATTGAAATAAGAAGAGACAATAATAAACCTGAAAATGCTAAATCTACTAGGAAATATAACACCAAAAAAGCAAAATGGAAAGAATTTAGACAAAAATTAAAACAGGAATTTGAAGAAAAACAGCTAACAGAAGATAAAATTAAGAATATTAATTGCAAGGAAGCATTGGACGAAATTGTAGAAGTGTATACCGAATGCATTACGGGGGCTTGTGAAGCTAGCATGCCAAGAATTAAAAAAGCAAAAAAGGATTACTTACCTTGGTGGAACGAAGAACTGGAAAGGCTGAAGAAGGAAGCTACGACGAAAAAGCGAAGACTCTCATGCACCTCGGAGCGCCGCCGCCAGTTTGTCCTTGAAGAATACCTGGAAGCAAAAAACAAATATGAAACAGAAGCAGAAAAAGCGCAGATTGAAAGCTGGAAGGAGTACTGTACCAAACAAGAAAAAGAAAGTATGTGGGACAGTATATATCGTGTGCTTAGAGGTACTGCCAGACGATTTGAGGACCAGATGCTTGTCTCGGAGGGAAAGGTGCTCAGCTCAGCGGAGTCTGTTCGGTTGCTGGCTGACACATTTTTTCCACTCGATACAACCGCAGGTGAGAACGAACACCACAAAAAAATAAGAGAAGAAGTAGAAGGGTATGAAGAGAATGGGGACTTGACGGATCCGCCTTTCACTGAGCTAGAGTTGGAACAAACAGTAGCCAGTTTCAACGCCAAAAAAGCCCCAGGGCCTGATGGATTCACCGCAGATATTTGCCAACAGGCGATTCGTGTGGATCCTAAGGTATACCTGGCGATTGCAAATAAGTGCTTGAAGCTGGCTTATTTCCCGAAGCGATGGAAGGAGGCTGCGATAGTTGTGCTAAGAAAGCCTGGACGGGAAGACTACACCAACCCGAAGTCATATAGGCCCATTGGGTTGCTCTCGGTTCTTGGGAAGATTCTGGAAAAGTTGTTGGTAAGAAGACTAAGGTGGCATTTGTTACCCAAGTTAAATACAAGACAGTATGGTTTCGTGCCGCAGCGCGGGACAGAAGACGCCCTCTATGACCTAACCACGCACCTAAGAAAAAGCATAGAGAGAAAAAGCGCTAGTGTTGTAATATCTTTGGACATAGAGGGTGCTTTTGATAACGCGTGGTGGCCGGCCATCAGATCCCAGCTGATTCGGAAAAACTGTCCCTTGAACCTTAGAAATCTAGTCCGTAGTTACTTGTATGAGAGGACCGTCCAGGTTGCCTACGCTGGAGAGAAGTGCAAAAAGGAGACCAACAAAGGATGCGTCCAGGGCTCAATAGGGGGACCCATGTTCTGGAACCTGCTGCTGGATTCACTACTCGAGGAGCTGCGTACGCAGGACGTATATATACAGGCTTTTGCTGACGACGTTGTCCTGGTATTCTCCGGTCACGACCCAGCTGCAATGGAATCAAATATTAACACAGTTCTTGCTCGTGTGCATGACTGGGGCAGTAGGAATAAATTAAAGTTCGCAGCTCAAAAGACTCATGCTATGGTTGTTACCAAGAAGCTCAAGTTCGACACCCCTGTCATGCGCATGAGTGGAACCTCAATTGAAATAGTTGATGAAATCAAAATTTTAGGCCTCACGATTGATAAAAAATTAACATTCAATACTCACGTAAGCAAAACTTGCCGGAAGGCTGCAAACATTATAAAGCAGTTGACCAGAGCAGCAAAACTAAAGTGGGGTCTGTGTCCGGAGATTATCAGGACCTTGTACACAGCGGTAGTAGAGCCTGTTATGTTGTACGCCGCCAGTTCCTGGGCTCCTGCGGCAGAGAAAATCGGTATCCAGAAGCAGCTGAACTCAATCCAGCGAAGTGTAGCCCAAAAAATCTGCAAGTCCTATAGAACTGTCTCGCTAAGTGCCGCAATGGTTTTAGCTGGACTCATTCCACTCGACCTGAGGGCAGGAGAGTCTTTAAGACTTTACGAGGCAAAGCGGGGGAAACCGTTGCTGCAAATGCGAGACAGGGAAGTAGAAAAAAGAGAATGCTTCTTAAAACTGCCACACCCTGCCAGAGACATAAAAATATCCTTCAGGTGCCTGAATGACTTGAGCGATGAGACGGTAGTAAAACATCAAATCCCAACCATAAGGATATACACGGATGGGAGTAAAATGGAGGAAGGAGTGGGTGCGGCTTACACATGTCAGAGGGATGGCAAGGAAGTAAGAACCAAGAAGTTAAAACTGGATGGCAGCTGCACAGTCTATCAGGCAGAACTCTATGCATTATATCAGGCTACTGAGTATGTTCATAAACAGCTGAGAGATTGTGCAGTTGCCATTCTAAGTGACTCAAGGTCTGGGCTGGAAACGGTGACAAACCCAGAAACCTGCCATCCACTGGCAAGGAGAATCCGAGAAAATATAGCCGTTGCTCAGACTCAAGGTAAAAATCTCCAGCTTTACTGGATCAAAGCTCATGTCGGTGTGGCAGGAAATGAGAGGGCGGACGAGCTTGCAAAACAGGTGGCAAAGAATACAAAGATGGCGGCCCACTATGACAAGGTACCGGTATCCTTTATAAAAAGGCAAATAAGACTGGAAAGCGTAGAAATCTGGAACAAAAGATACGTAGGCGGAGAAACAGCTGCGGTAACCAAAAAGTTCTTGCCCTCCGTACAAGCAGCATACAGAACCTTAGGAACAGTGGTACACAACCAGCTTTTGACACAGGCACTGACTGGACACGGGGGATTCTCCGCATATTTAGTAAGATTCAAGTGCAAATTGGATTCTTCGTGTTTGTGCGGAGCTCAATTTGAGACCATAGAACATCTATTGGTAGAATGTCCAAAATATGCTACTGCTAGGTACGATCTGGAATGCAAAGTTAATATGAACGTAACAGAGAGCAATCTACAAGACTTGTTCAATGGAATGCAGTCAAGATCGTATCTGGTAGAGTACATTTGTAAAATAGTAAAAGAAGTAAATAAAAGAAACAAAACGTAAAAAGTAAATAAATTAGTATTGGCAAAAAACCGTATGTATCGTTTATATAATAAATATATAAATAAATACATACAAAAGCGGAAAGACATATATACATACAAAATTATAAAAGGACTATAAAAAATACAGAACAGAAATAATAAAATAGAAATAGAAGCGTTATGTAATATAAAGTGTACAACAAAAAAACACAAATAGGCATTAGACCTTACTAAAGAAACCTAATGGAACAAATAAAAATTGAAGAAAAGGTCTCTGATTCTGTCAGAGGAGAATATCAAGATAATAAAAAAAAAAAAAAAAAAAAAAAAAAAAAAAAAAAAAAAACCTAACCTAACCTAACCTAACCTAACCTAACCTAACCTAACCTAACCTAACCTAACCTAACCTAACCCAACTATATCTCGACTGAAAATATTGATATTTTGATCGGACTTTTTTGTTTTTCCTGCGTGTTTAATTTGACCTGAGTGTGCTGTGCACTTTTTGGAGCGATCTTGCGCGAATTTTTCAGTTTTTAGCGAAATTTCAGTTTTTTCATACATTGTAAATTTTCAAAATTGCATAACTCGCGATCGGCTTAACCGATTCGCGTGATTCAAATTCTCAATAGCCTGGTGCATTGTTCTTCACATCCTGACTGCGTGACGACGCGCTTGCGCGCCATCCGCCATATTGACTTTTTCAAAAACACCCATTTTTCAGGGTTTTTTCTAAATTTCCCAAATTTTTTCTATTACCGCTACCCTGAAAATACTTACCATCTTGTCCAGCGTCGCGAGCCGCATCCAACGACGTGCCGCACGCCGAGATCCGGCACCTGAAAAGCGAAAAATTTCAAATTAAAACTTAATTCTATAGAATACCTACCGACCGAGGCTACCTGGTCAACCTCGACATTTTTAAAACTAACTATATCTCGACTGAAAATATTGATATTTTGATCGGACTTTTTTGTTTTTCCTGCGTGTTTAATTTGACCTGAGTGTGCTGTGCACTTTTTGGAGCGATCTTGCGCGAATTTTTCAGTTTTTAGCGAAATTTCAGTTTTTTCATACATTGTAAATTTTCAAAATTGCATAACTCGCGATCGGCTTAACCGATTCGCGTGATTCAAATTCTCAATAGCCTGGTGCATTGTTCTTCACATCCTGACTGCGTGACGACGCGCTTGCGCGCCATCCGCCATATTGACTTTTTCAAAAACACCCATTTTTCAGGGTTTTTTCTAAATTTCCCAAATTTTTTCTATTACCGCTACCCTGAAAATACTTACCATCTTGTCCAGCGTCGCGAGCCGCATCCAACGACGTGCCGCACGCCGAGATCCGGCACCTGAAAAGCGAAAAATTTCAAATTAAAACTTAATTCTATAGAATACCTACCGACCGAGGCTACCTGGTCAACCTCGACATTTTTAAAACTAACTATATCTCGACTGAAAATATTGATATTTTGATCGGACTTTTTTGTTTTTCCTGCGTGTTTAATTTGACCTGAGTGTGCTGTGCACTTTTTGGAGCGATCTTGCGCGAATTTTTCAGTTTTTAGCGAAATTTCAGTTTTTTCATACATTGTAAATTTTCAAAATTGCATAACTCGCGATCGGCTTAACCGATTCGCGTGATTCAAATTCTCAATAGCCTGGTGCATTGTTCTTCACATCCTGACTGCGTGACGACGCGCTTGCGCGCCATCCGCCATATTGACTTTTTCAAAAACACCCATTTTTCAGGGTTTTTTCTAAATTTCCCAAATTTTTTCTATTACCGCTACCCTGAAAATACTTACCATCTTGTCCAGCGTCGCGAGCCGCATCCAACGACGTGCCGCACGCCGAGATCCGGCACCTGAAAAGCGAAAAATTTCAAATTAAAACTTAATTCTATAGAATACCTACCGACCGAGGCTACCTGGTCAACCTCGACATTTTTAAAACTAACTATATCTCGACTGAAAATATTGATATTTTGATCGGACTTTTTTGTTTTTCCTGCGTGTTTAATTTGACCTGAGTGTGCTGTGCACTTTTTGGAGCGATCTTGCGCGAATTTTTCAGTTTTTAGCGAAATTTCAGTTTTTTCATACATTGTAAATTTTCAAAATTGCATAACTCGCGATCGGCTTAACCGATTCGCGTGATTCAAATTCTCAATAGCCTGGTGCATTGTTCTTCACATCCTGACTGCGTGACGACGCGCTTGCGCGCCATCCGCCATATTGACTTTTTCAAAAACACCCATTTTTCAGGGTTTTTTCTAAATTTCCCAAATTTTTTCTATTACCGCTACCCTGAAAATACTTACCATCTTGTCCAGCGTCGCGAGCCGCATCCAACGACGTGCCGCACGCCGAGATCCGGCACCTGAAAAGCGAAAAATTTCAAATTAAAACTTAATTCTATAGAATACCTACCGACCGAGGCTACCTGGTCAACCTCGACATTTTTAAAACTAACTATATCTCGACTGAAAATATTGATATTTTGATCGGACTTTTTTGTTTTTCCTGCGTGTTTAATTTGACCTGAGTGTGCTGTGCACTTTTTGGAGCGATCTTGCGCGAATTTTTCAGTTTTTAGCGAAATTTCAGTTTTTTCATACATTGTAAATTTTCAAAATTGCATAACTCGCGATCGGCTTAACCGATTCGCGTGATTCAAATTCTCAATAGCCTGGTGCATTGTTCTTCACATCCTGACTGCGTGACGACGCGCTTGCGCGCCATCCGCCATATTGACTTTTTCAAAAACACCCATTTTTCAGGGTTTTTTCTAAATTTCCCAAATTTTTTCTATTACCGCTACCCTGAAAATACTTACCATCTTGTCCAGCGTCGCGAGCCGCATCCAACGACGTGCCGCACGCCGAGATCCGGCACCTGAAAAGCGAAAAATTTCAAATTAAAACTTAATTCTATAGAATACCTACCGACCGAGGCTACCTGGTCAACCTCGACATTTTTAAAACTAACTATATCTCGACTGAAAATATTGATATTTTGATCGGACTTTTTTGTTTTTCCTGCGTGTTTAATTTGACCTGAGTGTGCTGTGCACTTTTTGGAGCGATCTTGCGCGAATTTTTCAGTTTTTAGCGAAATTTCAGTTTTTTCATACATTGTAAATTTTCAAAATTGCATAACTCGCGATCGGCTTAACCGATTCGCGTGATTCAAATTCTCAATAGCCTGGTGCATTGTTCTTCACATCCTGACTGCGTGACGACGCGCTTGCGCGCCATC
Organism: Teleiodes luculella; assembly: GCA_948473455.1. NCBI lineage: Eukaryota > Metazoa > Arthropoda > Insecta > Lepidoptera > Gelechiidae > Teleiodes > Teleiodes luculella. Next base: position 69,818 of record CAOKYR010000081.1, on the reverse strand, counting down.
CGCCATATTGACTTTTTCAAAAACACCCATTTTTCAGGGTTTTTTCTAAATTTCCCAAATTTTTTCTATTACCGCTACCCTGAAAATACTTACCATCTTGTCCAGCGTCGCGAGCCGCATCCAACGACGTGCCGCACGCCGAGATCCGGCACCTGAAAAGCGAAAAATTTCCCCGCCCAACCCACCCTTTTGAGGCTTGGGTATATCACCTCGGGTGATTTTCAACTTTTTAGACTTGTTTTTCTTTTCTTTTTGACGACGAAAGTGGAATTATTGACTGTTTTTGACCATAAAGGGTCAAACCCTATTTATATTTTTAGTTTTTATCGTTATTATTTTATATTTTATACCTTCACTGTTATAAAACTTTTACAAACTTTTTAAATTAATTATTATCTTTATTTTAATCAACCCGTACCCCTGACATATTAAATGTTTCACTCGCCAAATATTGGCAAACTACGCCCCACCATATCTCCGCCATCGCCTTCAATGGATACATTGACTGAAAAAACTGATAAACAGACAGAGAAGGCTGGCCCTTCCGCCTTTGAGCAAGCTCGCAAGAGCTTTGGGGAGATGGAACAAAATGCTGAAAGCCCTGTTCTCTCCCAAAAAATATTAAACAAAACCATGACGGTTGAAAAAGACGCGGATAAAAGGAAAAAGACACTGGTCGAAGAAGCTAGACAACTTATGACTACGGCGCTTGGCCAAATGGAGATCTCGGGTAACATAAAAACGACGATAAAAAAGAAGGTTGTAGAATGCATCAAGGAAATTTACGAGGTGGTGAAGAAATCAGAAGCTAGGTACTTAAATTCAAAGAAGACACAAAAGAAAACATCAGATGAAAAATCTGAAACAAACCTAAACGAAACACGAAGTGAAAGCGAAGGGGAACTCTTGGTGAAGATGGCAGAACATAGCAAACTCCTACAAGAAAGCAAAGAAGAAATGGAAAGGTTGAAAACAGAGATCCAACAACACAGAGAGACGCTAAAAGAGGAGATAAAAACCTACGCAAGTGTGGTAGCTGGAACACCAAAGGAAAAACCTGTCGGGTCCACAACCTTGCACTCAGTAATTATCACCTCAAAAGACGAGACGGAAACAGGAGACCAAGTATTGGACAAAATAAGGAAAGCTGTAAACGCCAAGGAAGGAGGAGTTAAGATAGATTTAGTAAGAAAAGCAAAGGATAGGAAAGTCATACTAGGATGCAACACGTCAGAGGAAATGGAAAAAGTGAAAAGGAAAATAGAGACAGCGGAAAGAGACCTTAATGTGCAGGAAGCGCGAAATAAGGACCCACTAGTGGTACTGCGTGACGTTCTCCAAATAAACACGGAGGAAGAAGTTTTAAAGGCATTGAGGACTCAGAACAAAAGATTGTTTGAGGGGTTGAAACCGGAAAGCGACCGTATAGATTGTATCTACAAGAAGAAAACCCGGAATCAATATACCTCGCATCTTGTTCTGAGAGTGTCGCCACAGATCTGGAATCGCCTCATAGACACAAAATTGGTGCATGTTGATCTCCAAAGGATAAGAGTAGAAGATCAGTCACCTCTAGTACAGTGCTCTCGCTGCCTGGGCTACGGCCATGGAAAACAGCGCTGTCAAGAAGTTCAAGATGTGTGCAGTCATTGTGGTGGCCCGCACATGAGCTCTGCATGTAACAGAAAGCTGGCTGGAGAAGCACCTGAATGTTGCAATTGCAAAAAGTCGAAACTGGAAATGAAGGAGCACAACGCATTTAGCACCCACTGCCCAATCAGAAGGAAATGGGATGCATTGGCAAGAGCGTCTACAGCATATTGCTAAAGGCCCACCAGGCGTAACCAAAATAAGCAACTCTCCAAAAATGGCATTGCGTACGTATCACGTCCTCCAGGCTAACCTGCAGAGGAGCGAACTTGCAACTGCCGAATTCATTATTGAAGCTGCAAAACGCAAGATCGCTTTCGCTCTCGTCCAAGAGCCGTATATTGGTAGCATCGGTATGATGAAAAACTACCCCGGAGTCCGAATAGTGCAACATGAGAAGAACTCGGAGAAAGTAATCAAAGCGGCCGTTGTACTGTTCGACCGAGAAATCGACATCATCCTGTGTCCAACCCTTACCACGGAAAACATTTCTGTCGTTAAAATTAAAACAGGAAAAAGTGAAATTGGGGTGGTTTCGGTTTACTTGGAAGGCGACAAACCATTGGAGCCATATATGGTGTGGATAAAAAAGGTAATGGATGAGATAGGGACTGAGGACGTGATACTGGGAGGTGATGTAAACGCCTGGAATCCCTGGTGGGGCAGCAGAGACATTGACCACAGAGGGGAAGAACTCGCGGGGCTCCTTGAGGAATTGGGACAACAAATTATGAACCAAGGTACTGAGCCAACATTCGACACCCAGCGAGGTGACAAAAGATACACAAGTCGTGTAGATATTACTACTTGCTCGCTAAGCATGCTGGCTAAGGTAGATGGATGGAGATTAGACGGTGCATTGACCAGTTCTGACCACAAGGCAATCCTATTCGAAGTAACAACAGGCAAATCAAACGGCATAAAAATAGAAAGGAAAACAAGGAAATATAACTCGAAAAAAGCAAACTGGCCCCACTTCTTTAACAAACTAGATCAAGCATGGAGAGAAAAAGGTGTGGATGTAGAGGAAATAAATAAGATCAACAGCAAAGAAGAATTGGAGGAAATGGTGAAAGCATACTCGGAGGCCATAGAAACAGCTTGTAATGACGCCATACCAAAAACTAAAGATAGGACAAAAATAGGATTGCCTTGGTGGACGGAGGAGTTAACGAAACTGAAAGAAGACGCCGCAAGGAAAAAGAGACGAATCTCCAACGCTGCACCTGTTCGCCGAGAGGCGGTCGTACAGCACTACTTGGAAGCCAAAGAAAAGTACCAAACGGAAGTTAAAAAGGCCCAAATCGCAAGCTGGAAACAGTTCTGCGAGAAACAGGAGCGGGAGAGCATGTGGGATGGGATTTATAGAGTGATGAGTCGTACAACTGCCAGAAATGAGGATGTACCACTGGTACAACAAGGTAAAGTCCTTGGATCGCAGGAGTCGGCTAGGCTTCTGGCTGAGACGTTTTACCCGGAAGATAAATTGGATGAAGACAATGTGGCCCACAGAGAAACCCGGGAAAAAGCAGAAAATGTAACAAAGAGGCAGCATGATGAATCATGCGACCCACCATTTACAGCGGAGGAACTTAAGTGGGCCACAAACAGCTTCAATCCAAAGAAGGCTCCGGGTGCCGATGGTTTTACGGCCGACATTTGTAAAGCGACCATCGCTCATAATCCCACTCTCTTCTTGTCCCTCCTAAACAAGTGCCTAAATTTGTCCCATTTCCCTGAACTGTGGAAGGAAGCAGTAGTCGTTGTCCTCCGAAAGCCCGGAAAAGATGACTATACGCATCCTAAATCCTACAGGCCGATTGGACTTTTGCCTGTCTTAGGAAAGATTCTGGAAAAAATGCTTGTCCGCAGAATCAAATGGCACACTCTTCCTACGATGAGCAAGCAGCAGTATGGGTTCACACCGCAACGCAGCACCGAGGACTCCCTCTATGTCATGATGCAGCAAATAGAGAAAAATCTGAAACAAAAAAAGCTGATTACCATAGTATCACTTGACATAGAGGGAGCCTTCGACAGCGCATGGTGGCCCGCAATCAAATGCAGACTCGCAGAAACACACTGCCCGAAAAATCTGCAACGCTTGGTTGACAGCTATCTGACCGACAGGAAAGTTCGTGTCCGGTACGCTGGAGAGGAGTGGATTAAGCAAACATCCAAAGGATGCGTACAAGGCTCTATCGGGGGACCAACGTACTGGAACTTGCTTCTGGACCCATTATTAAAGGAGCTGGCTGCAAGGGGAGACTACTGCCAGGCATTTGCCGATGATGTAGTCCTGATCTTCTCCGGAAATACGGCACAGGAAGTGCAGAAGCAGGCGAATGGCGCGCTTGCGCATGTTCAGAAGTGGGGAGTCGACAACAAGCTCAGGTTCGCGCCTCACAAGACGAAGGCTATGCTCATAACCAATAAATTGAAGTACGACTCACCGCATCTGAACATGGGCGGGCAGCCAATTAACTTGTCTCGGGAGATGAAAATACTTGGCCTTACTATTGACGACAAGTTAACGTTCAATGCCCACGCGTCAAATGTGTGCCGCAAAGCATTGAACTTATATAAGCATCTCTCTCGAGCAGCTAAAATTCACTGGGGCCTTCAACCGGAGATAGTCAGGACTATATACACGGCAGTAGTGGAACCCATCGTTATGTACGCCGCGAGCTCATGGGCCCGAGCTACGAATAAGATTGGCATCAAAAAGCAGTTAAATGCAGTCCAACGCGGTTTTGCACAGAAAATCACAAAGTCCTACAGAACCGTCTCGTTAAACTCTGCCCTCATACTTGCTGGACTGCTTCCACTGGATATACGAATCAGAGAAGCAGCAAAACTTTACGAGACCAAAAAAGGCTACCCCCGGCAAGATATGAGAGATAGGGAAATAGAAAGGCCCGTACCCTGTGTAGAAATGCCACATCCAGCGGAGCAAGCGGAAATAATGATAGGGAGCGTGACAGACGGTGAGGAAATGATCCAAAATGGAACTAGTCAGCTGAAAATCTTTACCGACGGCAGCAAAATCGAGGGGAAGGTTGGCGCAGCACTATCTCTGTGGGATGGTGCTGTGGAAACCCGAACTAAGAAACTTAAATTGGAACCTTTCTGCACCGTTTTTCAGGCGGAACTGCTTGCTCTGCTCGAAGCCACAGCTTTAGCCTTAAAGCTTGCGCGGGACGAGTGCAGTATATTCTGCGACTCAAGGTCAGCTCTAGAGTTGGTTGCAAACGGGATATCCCTCCACCCTCTCGCAGTTGAAATAAGAAAAAACTTGAGAGCCAGTAAACTGCGGAACAAAAACATCCAATTGTACTGGATTAAAGCACATATAGGGTTGGAGGGAAATGAAAGAGCCGACGAATTGGCGAAACATGCTGCACTAAACCTGAAAACGCGGCCACACTACGACCGTTGCCCTGTTTCATTCGTCAAGCGACAAATCCGGATGGACTCCCTTGACGAATGGAACAAACGGTACAAAGTCGAGGAAACTGCGTCAACGACAAAACTTTTCTTCCCGGATGCAGTGGCTGCTTACCCAGTCCTGAGAAAAATAGAGCTTGACCCAATCCTAGTACAGGTGCTGACAGGCCATGGCGGATTCTCTGATTACTTGAACCGGTTCAAGTGCAAGGGGAGTCCGGCATGTGTCTGCGACCCTGAAAAGAAAGAAGATGTTAAACATTTATTGCTAGAGTGTCCCGTATATGGTAGAGAAAGATCAGACTTGGAAATACAAATAGAGCAAAAACTGTGTGTAAATAACCTATCCAGCATAATATCAAACAAACTTGTAATAAATAAATTTTTAGAATTCTGTAAAAATATAGCTACCAAGGTAATAAAAAGAAACAAAGATGCAAAAAGTAGGCAATAATATTATATACTACATGTATAATGACTATAGATAAGTATATAGTATAGCAAAAATAATAAATAAAATATGTATGTTATCGTATCTATTGTATATATACTGAGGTATATAGCGAATATATATGAATAGCAACAATATACAAAAATAGTCGAAAATAATAAGTAGATAAGAAAAGAAATAAAGCAATTAAATGAAAAGATGTATCTGAAAGTGATTTGTAAAAATACGCTGAGAACATAAAACAAGATGCACAAAGGCCTTGATTATCATGTCAGGGGTATAAGAATTAATAAAAAAAAAAAAAAAAAAAAAAACCTAACCTAACCTAACCTAACCTAACCTAACCTAACCTAACCTAACCTAACCTAACCTAACCTAACCTAACCTAACCTAACCTAACCTAACCTAACCTAACCTAACCTAACCTAACCTAACCTAACCTAACCTAACCTAACCTAACCTAACCTAACCCAACTATATCTCGACTGAAAATATTGATATTTTGATCGGACTTTTTTGTTTTTCCTGCGTGTTTAATTTGACCCGAGTGTGCTGTGCACTTTTTGGAGCGATCTTGCGCGAATTTTTCAGTTTTTAGCGAAATTTCAGTTTTTTCATACATTGTAAAATTTCAAATTTGCATAACTCGCGATCGGCTTAACCGATTCGCGTGATTCAAACTCTCAATAGCCTGGTGCTTTGTTCTTCACATTCTGACTGCGTGACGACGCGCTCGCGCGCCATCCGCCATATTGAATTTTTCAAAAACACCCATTTTTCAGGGTTTTTTCTAAATTGCCAAAAATTTTTATATTACCGCTACCCTGAAAATACTTACCATCGTGTCCAGCGTCGCAAGCCGCATCCAACGACGTGTCGCACGCCGAGATCCGGCACCTGAAAAGCGAAAAATTTCAAATTAAAACATAATTCTATAGAATACCTACCGACCGAGGCTACCTGGTCAACCTCGACATTTTTAAAACTAACTATATCTCGACTGAAAATATTGATATTTTGATCGGACTTTTTTGTTTTTCCTGCGTGTTTAATTTGACCCGAGTGTGCTGTGCACTTTTTGGAGCGATCTTGCGCGAATTTTTCAGTTTTTAGCGAAATTTCAGTTTTTTCATACATTGTAAAATTTCAAATTTGCATAACTCGCGATCGGCTTAACCGATTCGCGTGATTCAAACTCTCAATAGCCTGGTGCTTTGTTCTTCACATTCTGACTGCGTGACGACGCGCTCGCGCGCCATCCGCCATATTGAATTTTTCAAAAACACCCATTTTTCAGGGTTTTTTCTAAATTGCCAAAAATTTTTATATTACCGCTACCCTGAAAATACTTACCATCGTGTCCAGCGTCGCAAGCCGCATCCAACGACGTGTCGCACGCCGAGATCCGGCACCTGAAAAGCGAAAAATTTCAAATTAAAACATAATTCTATAGAATACCTACCGACCGAGGCTACCTGGTCAACCTCGACATTTTTAAAACTAACTATATCTCGACTGAAAATATTGATATTTTGATCGGACTTTTTTGTTTTTCCTGCGTGTTTAATTTGACCCGAGTGTGCTGTGCACTTTTTGGAGCGATCTTGCGCGAATTTTTCAGTTTTTAGCGAAATTTCAGTTTTTTCATACATTGTAAAATTTCAAATTTGCATAACTCGCGATCGGCTTAACCGATTCGCGTGATTCAAACTCTCAATAGCCTGGTGCTTTGTTCTTCACATTCTGACTGCGTGACGACGCGCTCGCGCGCCATCCGCCATATTGAATTTTTCAAAAACACCCATTTTTCAGGGTTTTTTCTAAATTGCCAAAAATTTTTATATTACCGCTACCCTGAAAATACTTACCATCGTGTCCAGCGTCGCAAGCCGCATCCAACGACGTGTCGCACGCCGAGATCCGGCACCTGAAAAACGAAAAATTTCCCCGCCCACCCACCCTGAATTGAACTAGGTATATTGGCTCGACCACTTTTTTATTTTTATTTGACTTTTTTTTTGGACTTAAACATTGATTTTGTTTATTCGTATTAAGCTTTAAGGTTTCTACAAGTTTTTTAACCTTTACTTTTATTGTAAAATCATCGTGACCACTTTTGGTCCTTGACACGTTGAAATTTACTTTGTAAAATATTTTATTGTTGTCCATCGCTTTGTTGTTGACGCGTTGACTTTTTCACAAGCGAACGCATCATGTTTGGTCACAGGACCCCTAAACCAGTAGGCATTGCTAAGTCACCTTCAAAAACAATGACAGGAGCGGCGACTTCAAGTGTTAGACGTAGCATTGACGAGTGGGAAATGGCAAACACCGACCCCACTCCCTGCTTAACGGAAACAACAACGCAGGCTGTAGTTCACACACCACCTCACACTACAGAAAATAGCACTGAAGCCTTGAAGAAAACGCCAATCCAGAAAGCGGGAAGTGATGTGTTGACTAAGCCGAAGCAATCAGCGACGGCAGAAGCACGAGCCCTTATGCAGAAAGCCAAGGTTAACATGGACTTGTCCGGAAATATAAAAACTTCTATAAAGAAAACTGTACTAGAGTGCATTAAATCTATGTACGAGATTGTAAAGAGAATAGATACAGGAGATACGAAGGCAACCAAGATGACGGGTAATCCAGACAGGGAGGAAGAAACTGATAGAACGCATCAAGGCGATGCTATATTGAGCGAGATTAGGGAGGTTAAGAAAATCCTCATGAATGACCATAAAAACGATCTCCATAGTAAAATCGATCAAAATCATAAGTTCTTAGGAGAAATGCAAACGAAACACGCCAAAGCACATGAAGAAACTAAAACCCTCCTCAAGAATATTGATACCAGACTGGAAGGAGCTAGCACCTATGCGCAAGTGACAGCAATGCCTATTCAAACCGTCTCCAGCAGAAAACCAGATTTTCTTGCACCTGGCGTACCTCGCGGGAACCTGCACTCTATCATTGTCTCTTCGCCTAACGAAACAGATACATCTGACACGGTCATAAATAAAATCAGAGACGCAGTTGATGCAAGGAAAACTGGAATAAAGGTGGATTATCTGCGGAAAGCCAGGAACCAGTCGGTCGTGCTAAGCTGCTCAAGGAAGGACGAACTCGAAAAGGTGTCCTCTAAATTACGAGACTCGAATACAGCACTCAAAGTCGAACAGACTACGAACAAACATCCACTAGTCATCATTAAAGATGTAATGACCTATGTCCAAGATGATGATCTGCTCGAAGCTATCGAGACTCAAAACGGCCACCTTTTTGAAGGAGCAAAGTTTGACAAAGCTGAAATTCAGGTGAAATACAGGCGAAGAGCCCGAAACCCCCTGGTAAACCACGTAGTGCTTCAGGTACCTCCAACTATCTGGAAACGCTTAACCTCTGCAGGGAAGATTCACGTTGACCTGCAGAGAGTGGTAGTTCAAGATCAGTCGCCACTAATACAGTGTACCAAGTGCCTGGCCTATGGACACGGCAGGAAATCATGCACAAATCCGGCGGTGCTTTGTAGCCACTGTGGTGAACCGCATACCAGGGCGGAGTGTCCAGCAGTTGCACTAGGGGACGAACCTAAATGCAGGAATTGTTTTCTGGCAAAGAAGGACTCAAGGCATAATGCCTTTGACAAAGAGTGCCCAATCCGGAAAAAGTGGGATGTCTTGGCAAGAACAGCGGTAGAATACTGCTAAAGGCACGCCGGCGGAAGGAACAGCTGAAAGCAAATCCAAATACAGGATTGTGCAGGCCAACCTCCAAAGGAAGAAACTTGCCACCGAAGAGCTCATACTCGAAGCTGGCCGCAGGAAGATAGCCTACGCACTAATTCAAGAACCGTATACTGGCTCCACGGGCGTCATGAAAAGCTACTCCGGCACAAGAATATTTCAACACATGAATGTGGGAGAAAAAGTAAATAAGACCGCGATAGCCGTATTCGATAGTAACATCGATGCAGTCATGGTGCCAACATTGACTACTGAGAACGTGGTTGTAGTCAAACTAACCATAGATGGCATAAGCACGGTGGCTGTATCGGTGTACTTCGAGGACAACACTGAATTGGAGCCCTATCTCGGCCAGCTGAGAGAAATTGTGGCATGGTCAGGGGGAACCAGAGTCCTTATAGGTGGGGACGTTAACGCATGGAGCGCATGGTGGGGCAGTGAAAAAGAAGACGAGAGAGGGAAAGTCCTTTCAGCGACCCTAGAAGATCTGAACCTCCATGTGCTCAATCGCGGAGACGTTCCCACATTCGACACTGTCAGAGGAGGAAAGCGATACAAAAGCCATGTGGATATTACGGCCTGCTCGGAGGACGTGCTTGGTTGCGTGGAGGATTGGATGGTCGATCCTGAGATGACAAGCGCGGACCATAACGCGATACTGATTCAGCTTACGACACCTAAAAATGTTAGAAATAAAATTAAATACAGTAGTACTAGAATCTACAATACCAAAAAAGCCAATTGGAAACAATTTCAGTCAAAATTTAAAGAGTTACTTCGATCAAATAATTTAAACAAAACAGAAATAGACAAAATAACAACTACTGAAGAATTAGAGGAAGTCACACTAAAGTATACCGATCTTATTACCGAAACGTGTAAACAAACAATACCATACATTAAAAAAGTAAATAGAACGTACTTACCGTGGTGGAATAAAAAGCTGGATCAGTTGAAGCGAAACATGAACACGATGAAAAGGCGAATACGCTGCGCTGCCTCCCAGCGCCGAGCATGGGTAGTATCCGAGTACCTGAAAGCCAAAGAAGAATACGAATTAGAAGCTTCGAGAGCTCAGACAGAAAGCTGGAAAGTCTTCTGCGGTAGACAGGACAAGGAAAGCGTCTGGGACGGCATTTATAGGGTCATTGCAAGAACTAAAAAGAAGCATGAAGATGTACCGATGGTGGAAAAAGACAAAACTCTGAACTCCGAGGAATCAGCCGAAATGCTTGCAGAAACCTTCTTTCCCGACGACAGGCCAGATGAAGATAACTTAGAGCATCAAAAAATCAGAGAAGAAGCATCTAAATGTAAAGAGCGCATGCCCGAAGACGTGTGGGATCCGCCCTTTACCACCTCTGAGCTGAGATATGCAGTAAGGAGTTTCAATCCCAAGAAGGCACCGGGACCAGATGGTTTCACAGCTGATATTTGTCAGTCCGCCATTGGTGCGGATGAAGACCTGTTCCTTGCAGTCGCGAACAAGTGTTTACAATTATCGCACTTTCCAAGTAGCTGGAAAATAGCGGCCGTGATCGTATTGCGAAAGCCTGGAAAGGAGTCATACACTCATCCAAAATCATACAGGCCAATAGGACTGTTACCTGTGTTGGGAAAAATTATAGAAAAAATGTTAGTGCGCAGACTCAGGTGGCATACCTTACCACACATGAATCCCCGACAGTACGGTTTCGTACCTCAACGAAGCACAGAAGACGCACTATATGACCTAACCCAGCATATAGATATCAAACTAAAGGAGAAGAATCTTGTGCTCCTGGTCTCGCTGGATATCGAGGGGGCGTTTGACAGCGCTTGGTGGCCAGCAGTAAAAAGTCGTCTGGCTGATAAGCGCTGCCCTTGCAACCTACGGAGGATGATGGCCAGTTACCTTAATGACAGGGTGGTGACGGTGAGGTACGCTGGAGCAGAGTTCACAAAAAGAACAACTAAGGGCTGCGTGCAGGGCTCCATTGCAGGCCCCACGCTGTGGAACCTGCTGTTGGACCCACTGCTTCAAGAACTAGAAAATAGAAAGACATACTGTCAAGCCTTTGCAGACGATGTAGTCCTCGTTTTCTCCGCCAAAACAGCTTTGGACCTCGAGAATGAAGCCAATGCCAGTCTCGCCGCTGTGGAGCGGTGGGGTGCCAAGAACAAGTTAAAGTTTGCGGCCCATAAAACAAATGCCATGCTCATAACTAAAAAACTGAAATTTGATACCCCACGGCTGCACATGGGCAGCAAGGACATCAAATTGGTGGATGAGATAAAGCTACTAGGACTTATCATTGACAATAAACTGACGTTCCGCAATCACGTCACGTACGTATGCAAAAAGGCGATTAACATCTTCAAACAGTTGTCTTGCGCAGCGCGAGTGACCTGGGGTTTGAATCCAGAAGTCATCCGGACAATCTATGTGGCAGTGGTCGAACCGGTGATCCTCTATGCTGCCAGCGTGTGGTCTAAAGCGGCAGACAAAATTTATGTTAAAAACCAGCTGAACACAGTCCTACGAGGTTTCGCTCAAAAAGTAAGCAGGGCGTACAGGACGGTCTCCATGAATTCAGCTCTCATTCTGACGGGATTGCTACCACTTGATCTGAGGGTGAAGGAGGTGGCATCCCTATATGAAGCCAAGAGAGGAAAACCGCAACTGATTCTTGGAGATCGTTCAGTAGAGGAAAAGGTCGCTTTTCTCGAGAAACCCCACCCTGTCTGTGATGAGGACCTGGAATTTGACTGTCTAGGAAGCGAGGATGAAGTTAAGACACGCATGGAGGAGGGTGCAGTACATATCTTCACAGATGGTAGTAAAATTGACGGTAAAGTTGGGGCGGCACTATCCTGGTGGAATGGTGCTGCTGAAACGAAAAACCGGAAATTCAAACTGGAAGAGTACTGCACCGTCTTCCAGGCTGAACTTTACGCAATATATCGAGCCACAGAGATGATCCTAGGCAGTAGAAATGAGAACTTCTCCATATATAGTGACTCTCGATCCACGCTGGAATTGCTGAAAAACAGCGATTCATGTAACCCGCTCGTCATCAAAACTAGGCAGAACCTAAGGACACTAAAAGAGACAGGAAGACTTCTGAAGCTATTCTGGGTCAAAGCACATGTCGGTATAATGGGAAACGAAAGGGCTGACGAACTGGCAAAAGATGCGGCACTAAATAAGAAGACAAAGCCAGATTATGATTGGTGTCCTATTTCCTACGTCAAGCGCTCAATTAGAGAAAAATCCATCGACATGTGGAACGAAAGATATCAAAAGGAGAGTACAGCTGGAATAACAAAACTGTTCTTTCCTACTGCTACAGAAGCCTATAAGATCTGCAGAAGCATCGAAGTAACCCAGATTCACACACAGCTGTTCACCGGCCATGGAGGATTCTCCGAATACCTCCATAGGTTTAAAAAGAAGGAATCACCTGCCTGCATGTGTAACCCTGATGAACTGGAAAATGTCCCACACCTCCTCACAAGCTGCCCAAGGTTTGGTCTTCATAGACACGATCTGGAAAATAAAATAAACATTAAATTAAACAAAGATACAATAGCAAATATTATGAAAAATAAAGACTTTAGAAAAGAATTCCTGGACTACTGTGTAAAAATATGTAAAAATATAATAGATGGCAATAAAACATAGTTTAAGAAATTAACACGGATAATATACTGAGCTATATTAAATCTAGTGTTAAAAGTGAGAGAATAATACAAACTAAAAAGAAAATAATAATGAAACAATTAAAATAAATAAATAAATAAATATAAATAAAAATAAATTATGAACAAATAAAATAACTAACATCACATCAACATAACTGACAAGAAAACATCAGCTGTGCCTGCTGTATATGACGTCGTACAATGGACGAAAGCATCCCGATCCGGGATGGATGTGAAACATGAAAAAGTCAACTAAAAAGAAAAAGACTAAGAAAACCTCCGACCTCTACATCGGAGAGAAACGCGATGAAATATTAAAAAAAAAAAAAAAAAAAACCTAACCTAACCTAACCTAACCTAACCTAACCTAACCTAACCTAACCTAACCTAACCTAACCTAACCTAACCTAACCTAACCTAACCTAACCTAACCTAACCTAACCTAACCTAACCTAACCTAACCTAACCTAACCTAACCTAACCTAACCTAACCTAACCTAACCTAACCTAACCTAACCTAACCTAACCTAACCTAACCTAACCTAACCTAACCTAACCTAACCTAACCTAACCTAACCTAACCTAACCTAACCTAACCTAACCTAACCTAACCTAACCTAACCTAACCTAACCTAACCTAACCTAACCTAACCTAACCTAACCTAACCTAACCTAACCTAACCTAACCTAACCTAACCTAACCTAACCTAACCTAACCTAACCTAACCTAACCTAACCTAACCTAACCTAACCTAACCTAACCTAACCTAACCTAACCTAACCTAACCTAACCTAACCTAACCTAACCTAACCTAACCTAACCTAACCTAACCTAACCTAACCTAACCTAACCTAACCTAACCTAACCTAACCTAACCTAACCTAACCTAACCTAACCTAACCTAACCTAACCTAACCCAGTTCTGGCCCGACCGCGCCCGTGAAAGCCACGAAATACACGTGCTCCGCACTAAAAAATCGATAAAATTGGCATTTGTGATCGGATTGCAGTGATTCTGGTGTCAAAAGTTGCGCATTCACGCGCCCCATAAGTGTGCATAAGTGCTGTGTTGCGGCACGTTCAGTGTTACCGGCAAAGTGCGAAAAACGATTTAACCTAAAAACTTACAAGTTTTTGAAATCTTTGGAGGCCTGTGGAGCGAAAACCAAAGCGACGACCCCACTTTTTTCTTTTTTCCCCGGGTGGGGAATCTTGAGGAGCAGCTACCTGGTGGTTTTCAGCCAAATCCAGCTGACCAATTTTCGGGAATTCCCGAAAAACTGAAAACCACGTGGACACGTGCACCAAGAAGGAGCGGCGTGCGGATCGTTTTGGGGACGCAGATATCAGCGCCGGGCAGCCCTGGATACGCCGGTACCTTTAAAATAATTTTACGATTATTATTTTGGCTAATATTTTAATTTAAATTTTCAAACTTTGACCCTTTTTAACAGGAAAACTTTAGGCAGGACCATACATTTTTATCTTCTTATCTGTTGCGCGCTTGCCTATTTAACGCACTAAAAATATTTCCAGATTTTTATATTGTTTATTTTTGCCTAATTAATAAAATTTACATTAAAAACATATTTATTTTAATTTCTCAAAATTTTTATATGGAAATATTTTGTTTTATTATTGTGTATTGTAGCGGTGTATTTTAGACGATTTTTGGCGGTTAAATTGTATTTTTATCATTTTTGGTTCCGGAGATATTTAATTTTTTGTCATTTTTCGAGTTTAATTCAAAATTAATAGAAATAATCAAAATTTAACAACGTAGTTGTCTTTAACTGACATATTGCAGCTTTGTTAAGCCCAAACTACGGGCCGGTAGCTTTTAAATTGACGGATTTGATCAAAATCCGCCATCTTGGTTTTTGGTTTTCAAAATTAAAAAATTTATAGCTCCGGAACCGTTAGAGTTAGAAAACCCGGATTTCCACGGGCGACCTTATATTTTGTACTTCTACCGGACCGACCCGGTTTCAGGCGTTTTCAGGGCCAAGAAAATTTTCAGCCTGAAACCGGTCTCTTAACGTGCGGAGGGTCGAGCCGTGCTGTGCAGTCAAAACCGCGAGTCTCTACGACCATTGGTTGTCGAGATATCGCCAATTCTCTCCGTGATTTGACAGCTCGGCGGCCATCTTGTTTTCCTCTGATCCGCGATTACTCCCGAACGAAAAGTCGCAGGACATTTTGGATTTCAATTCCGGGATCGCAGGACTACTATCTACATATATCCTGAATTTCAGGCGGATCGGAGGCGAAAATTTTCAGGGTCCTGAAAGCGGTCTTGTCTGAAAGAGGAGGTCGAGCTGACTAACCAGGTCCAAACGCGGGATCTCTGGGACTTCTGGATCGGGAGTTATCGACCGTCAAACCTAAGGTTTGACAGTTCGGCGGCCATTTTGAAAAAGTTTTAAACATCAATAAATCCTGAACCAGAGGTCGCAGAGAGCTGGGGTTTCTTTTATTGACCTTCCCCTAGCTAAATCTACCAGATTAGTCGGTCTTCAGGCAATTTCAGGCGTCAAAATTTTTTCAGGCTGAAAACTGAATTTTCGGCCACCGTTGGGTAGGTCTCATCGAGCCCATTAATTTAAACCCAAACACGGGATTTTTCCGTTGGATAGTTCCGGAGAAAACGAACTGTAACCATTTTTGGCGGCCATCTTGGATTGAAACCAGAAAACTTTAAAAGGCCATATCTCCGGAACTAGTGGGAGTAGAGAACCGTGCTTGGTGTCCCCGAAAAGGGCTCGAGGAGGGCTATCCGTCGGCATTGACTGTTGACTCTACATAGAGCCAAAAAAATTTTCTTGACTCTACATTTTCTGTTTTTATTCCTGAGGGCACCACATTAAATATTAGGTTGTTTTGACCAGTAGCTAACAGGAAATATAAATATATTGTGTTATTTTACGCATTATTCTTAGTTATTAAGACCTAACTCTTTGACAGAGTTGTTATTATTTTTTCATTTTTATCTTGAGTATTGCTCTATATTGTTTTTGACTCTTTTGTTGACAATAAATTATTCTATTTATTTTTATTTTTATCTCTGACTGTACGGCTCTTTTGAACCGGAAAGTTAGTTCACTTTGACTCTCACGCCTTATACACGTGAGGACACTTGACAACATGTCCCTGATAGCCAGAACGCCTGGGAACGCCGCGCAGCAACCCTCTACTTCCACAACTTCGTCAGCATCAACGACATCCTCGCAGGCTAGTCAAGCCGAGGAAAGCCCAAAATTGACGACGCCTCAGTCAAGAGACCAGGTGCGTAAGAGCATAGACAAGCTAGAGGCAAAAACCAAATCAAATACGGTCGTCAAATCCAGGACACCCGAAGCTGAGGGGCGAGCTCTCATGCAAAAGGCAAAGGCTCAGCTTGACATGTCCGGTAACATCTCAAGGACAATTAAACAGACGGTATGGCAATGTATTCAGGACATGTACCAGTTGATTCCCAAATCGGAGGGCAAAGAAGCACGCGCTAAGCCTGCTCGAGTCATAGCCGTAGACAAAGAGCCCGTGCAAGATGCCGATAGCCAAGAGATACTCAGAGAAATCAGGGAAGTAAAGAACATCATTTTAAACGACATTGGCAAAAGCATTAAAACCAGCTTAGAAAATGTGCAAGCAGACTTGAATAGTAAGCTCGGAAAGTGTTCTCGGAGTGCCCTTAGAACTGAGGAAGGGATAGGTAACATCGAGGCAAAAGTAGAAAAAGCCCTTAGCTACGCCCAAGCCGCAGCGATACCGGTCACATCCGCCAACCCGCAGGCAGCACCAACTAGTGGAGCGACCACCACAAAGCCAAGAGCTCCAATTCACTCGCTGATTGTTTCATCAGAGCAAGATGACAGCAGTGAAGAAATAATCAGCAAGATAAGGTCGGCAGTTGACGCGAAGGAAACGGGAATCCGGGTGGATAGGGTTAGAAGGGCGAGGGAACAGAAAGTGATAGTTGGTTGCCTCGACAAGGATGAGCTCTCGAGGGTCGCAACCAGGATCCAGGACAAAGGCTTAAAAACTGAGACCATGCAAAATAAGGACCCGTTGGTAATTGTTAAGGACTTGTTGTCTTACAATACCGACGAGGAAATTATTAAAGCAATTAGAACTCAGAACAGCCAGATCCTGGAAAATATCCCCGAATCAGAGTTCAGAGTAGCAACCAAATATCGAAGGAGGGCAAGGAACCCGCATGAGTGCCACGTAGTGCTCCAAGTCTCACCAAAGATTTGGAGAGCCCTCACTGCGGCGGGAAGGATCCATGTAGACTTGCAGAGAGTACAAGTGCTGGACCAGTCACCGGTCATACAATGTACACGGTGCCTTGCATATGGCCATGGCCGGAAAAGATGCACGGAGACCGAGGACTTATGTAGTCATTGCGGGGGACTGCATCTGGCAAAAGACTGCCCGGAACGCGCGTTGGGCGAACCGCCAATGTGCAAGAACTGCACCAGGGCAAAGAAAGACAGCAAACAACACAACGCGTTCAGTAACGACTGCCCCATAAGAAAGAAATGGGACGCCTTAGCACGATCTGCGGTCGCATATTGCTAAGGTGGTCCCAACGAGTCTGAATGCTCCTCCACACCTGCTTCGGTACCTTGTGCTCCAGGCAAACCTGCAGAGAAAAAAACTAGCCACGCAAGAGCTGATGATGGGTGCCAACAAGCTGAACGCAAGTGCTGCTTTAGTTCAGGAGCCGTATGTGGGGGCGACGGGAGTAGTGAGAGAATACCCTGGCTCCAGGACCATCCAGTGCCGCAAAAAAGGAGAAAAGCCGATTAAAGCAGCAATAATAGTTTACAACAGCGACGTAGACGTAATTACGGAACCATCTTGGTGCACAGAGAATATCGCGGCAGCAGTATTGGAAACCGACCAATGGAGACTGGGAGTCGTATCCGTATATTTCGAAGACACTCTCCCGATCGGCCCTTATATCAACCAATTAAAAAACGTCATCAAGCTGATTCGCACTAAACACATCCTAATAGGTGGTGATGTGAATGCCTGGAGCGCATGGTGGGGGAGCGGGTGCGAGGATTCTAGAGGCGAGGAGCTGATTGGCGCACTAAACGAGCTCAATCTGCATATCCTAAACGAGGGCTCGGAACCAACCTTTGATACAGTGAGGGGAGGCAGGGTTCTTCAGAGTAATGTTGATGTTACTGTGTGCACCTCGGAATTGCTGGCTCGAGTTCGCAATTGGGAGGTGGACAAAAAGATTACCAGCTCAGACCACAATACCATCAAAATGGAACTCAACCTCGAAAAGCCCAAGGCTTCCCGTATCGAGTCGAGCACTAGGATCTTCAACACCAAAAAAGCAAAATGGAGTGAATTCCGGAATGAGGTTGAAGAAGCATTCAGAGCAGGCTCGGTCGATTTGGGATCCTTGCAGGCTATAGTGAATACTGAAGAATTAGAGGAGTTCGTTGAGAAATACACCCAAGCAGTAACATCAGCTAGCCTAAAGTCTATCCCCAAGAAGAAGAAGCGCAGCCCAGATCACTTCCCCTGGTGGACGGCCCAGCTTGAGGAGTTGAAAAGAGATATGGTAACAAAAAAGCGTAGAATATCCAATGCAGCGCCAAACAGACGTCCTCGCGTGGTGGAGGAATACCTAAATGCAAAGGCCAAATATGAGGAACAGGTCCAATCATCTCAAACGCAGAGTTGGAAGCAGTTCTGCAGTAAGCAAGACAGGGAAACCCTCTGGGAGGGAATTTACCGAGTAATTGCAAACACGGCTAAGCGGTTTGGAGATCTGCCCCTGACCAAGGACGGAGTAGCACTGACACCGCAAGAATCGGTAGAACATCTCGCTCAAACATTCTTTCCTGACGACACAGAACTCAACGAAGGCCAGCAGCATAAAGTGACACGAGAAAAAGCAAGCCGCATGAAGGAATGTACGAATGTGGATATTCGTGACCCACCCTTCACATTGGAAGAACTTCGGAGTGCTGTAAGAAGAAGTAACCCGAAAAAAGCCCCCGGGTCCGACGGCCTAACAGCCGACATATGCGCTTCAGCCATAATGGTGGATGAGAATCTTTTCCTGGCGATTGCGAACAAATGCCTAGAGCTTGAATACTTCCCGAAGGCGTGGAAGGAAGCTACGGTTATTGTTTTGCGGAAGCCGGGGAAGGATGATTATACCAACGCAAAGGCGCACCGACCCATAGGGCTTCTTCCCCTTTTCGGCAAGATTCTCGAGGGAATGTTCATCAGGAGAGTGAAATGGTACGTTCTGCCAAAATCTAACCCCAGGCAATATGGATTCGTACCCCAGCGCTGTACGGAGGACGCCCTATACGATATGACAAACCACATTTTGGATAATGTAGATAAAAAATTAATTAATCTTGTCGTGTCATTAGACATCGAGGGCGCCTTCGACAGCGCTTGGTGGCCAGCAATCAAATGCGAACTCATGAACAAGGGATGCCCGGTTAATTTGCGTGGATTGGTGGACAGCTACTTTGCAGACAGAACTGTTAGGGTAAGATACGCCGGTAAAGAGTGCACAAAGAACACTACAAAAGGTTGCGTACAGGGATCGATAGGGGGTCCAACTTTTTGGAATATCCTATTGGACCCGCTACTGGATCTCCTGGACAACCAAAATGTGCACTCTCAAGCGTTTGCGGACGATATCGTCCTGATCTTCAGTGGGCATACAGCCCTGGAAATTCAGCTGCAAGCCAACAAAGTTTTGAAACTTGTGAGCGACTGGGGAAATGCAAATAAGTTAAAGTTCGCTCCTCACAAGACCAGCGCAATGGTGATCACCAGGAAACTTAAATTTGACAACCCAGTCGTTCACATGAGTGGCACACAGATCGAATTGGTGGACCAGATGAAGATCCTAGGACTCATTATAGATAACAAAATGACCTATAACCAGCACGTGTCCTATATCTGTAAAAAAGCCACCAATTTGTACAAACAATTAGCTAGAGCAGCGAAAGTTGACTGGGGTCTGAGCCCTGAGGTGATCAGGACGATATATGTAGCCGTTATCGAACCCATTATCCTATACGCGTCCAGCGTGTGGTCGGGGGCAACTGGAAAATGGATGGTCAGGAAGCAGCTGAACGCTATGCAAAGAGGTTTTACCCAGAAAATCGCCAAATCATATAAGACGGCTTCGCTTAATTCAACCCTGATAATATCAAGTCTGCTCCCGTTGGATCTCAGGATAAAGGAGGCCGCCCAAATGTTCAAAGCTAAACGTGGGAATCCTATACCAGACATAATCCGCGATCGCGAACTGGAAAGGAAAGCCAGCTTCTTGGAAGCACAACACCCGGCTACTGCAGTAGAAATTGACTTCACGTGTCTGGAAGAATTGAACCAAGAGACAGTACAAACCCACGGCCTACAAGGCGTACAAATATTCACCGACGGGAGCAAAATAGAGGGTAGGACGGGAGCCGCCTTGACCTGGCGTTTGGAGGATCGGGAGATTCAAGCGAAGAAATTCGGCTTGGAGTCATATTGCTCGGTCTTCCAGGCGGAACTTTTTGCAATAAAAGAGGCGTCACGCATGGCGTTGAAGGCAAAGGAGAAAAAATTTAGTGTCTTCAGCGACTCGAAATCTTCCCTGGAGCTGCTGAAAGACAATGACAATTTCCATCCATTGGCGGTTGACATTAGGAAAAATTTGGTAGCCCTAAGAGAGCAGGGAAAAAGCATGCGGTTCTTCTGGATCCGAGCACATATTGGGATCGACGGAAATGAAAGGGCGGATGTGCTAGCCAAGGAGGCCGCACTAAAATGGAAGTCGAAGTTCAGCTATGCCAAATGCCCCCTCTCTTATATAAAGCGAATGCTTAGACAGGGAACGGTTAGGGCGTGGGATGAAAGGTATAAAACCGAAAACACCGCATCGACAACCAAACAATTCTTTCCCAGCGCAGAAGAGGCATATCAAATAACCCGTAAGATAGAAGTCAACCCCAAACTAACCCAAATCCTAACAGGCCATGGAGGGTTCTCGGCGTATCTCTTTAAATTCAAGTGCAAAGACGACCCCCAATGTATATGTGACCCCGAGGTGGAAGAAACCACAATCCATGTCCTCACAGAATGTCCTCAAACCGAAAAGAGACGAATAGATCTGGCAAATGAATTAAACTGCATAATTAATAAGCAATCGCTGAGTTTTCTAATGAGTAGGAAAGAATACAGAGCAAAATTCATAGATTATTGTTTAGAAATAGCAAATATAGTAATAAATAGGAATAAAACTACAATAGAATAAGTAATATTAAAATAAGCTTAAGAAAGTACTTACACTGTATTTCTGGGAAATACTTAATGTAGGTACAAAGGAGTACTTTTATACAGTAATATATATTTAAGGTTAGGTAATGATTGTAAGGCCTGGAAGGAATAAAAGCAGGAAGATCCGAAGGCATTGCACTGAAAAGCCAGACAAGAAAGTATAACACACGAAAAGCCAACTGGTCACAATTTCGGAAAAAGCTAGATAAAATTTGGGAAGAAAACAATATAAATACAAAAGAAATTGATAAGATAAATAATAAGGAGCAGTTGGAAAAAATGGTGGAAAATTATTCAGACTCAATAGATCAGGCATGTAAAGATTCAATTCCGGAAACAAAAGGTGGTAAGAAAGCGCTGCTGCCCTGGTGGACCGAGGAGTTAAGCGAAATGAAAGCAGATGTTGCTAGAAAAAAGAGGAAAATCTCTAACGCTGCCCCTATTCGTAGAGCCATGGTTGTTCAGCAGTACCTCGAGGCGAAAGAAAAATATCTGAAAGAAGCAAAGAGTGCAAAAATTACCAGCTGGAAACAGTTTTGTGGGAAACAGGATCGGGAAAGCATGTGGGACGGGATATATAGGGTGATCAGTCGCACAACCACTAAAAAAGATGATATGCCACTGACTCAAAATGACAAAGTCCTAGGTCCACGTGAGTCTGCCAAGCTTTTGTCGGAGACCTTCTATCCAGAGGACACAACGGAAGGAGATAGTGCGGTTCACGAAGAGACTCGTAAGAAAGCTAGAAATATAAATGAGGAGAAACATAATGAACCATGTGACCCACCATTTACTAAAGAGGAGCTCAAGTGGGCCGTAAATAGCTTCAACCCGAAAAAAGCTCCAGGCATCGATGGTTTTACAGCCGACATCTGTAAAGTGGCTATAAATCATAACCCAGACCTATTCCTGTTTCTCTTAAACAAATGTCTCAGCTTGTCCCACTTCCCTAAGATCTGGAAGGAAGCGGTGGTAGTGGTGCTCCAAAAGCCAGGGAAAGAAGATTATACGCACCCGAAATCTTACAGGCCAATTGGACTCCTCCCGGTACTTGGCAAAATACTGGAAAAAATATTAACTAGACGCATAAAATGGTACACCCTTCCCAAAATGAGTAGCCAACAGTTTGGTTTCACACCGCAACGCAGCACTGAGGACGCCCTCTATGTCATGATGCAGAAAATAAATAAACACCTAAATGAAAAGAAGCTCATCACTCTAGTATCACTTGACATAGAAGGTGCGTTCGATAATGCGTGGTGGCCTGCAATAAAATGCAGGTTAGCAGAAACCCAATGTCCAATAAACCTGCGGCGGCTAGTGGACAGCTACCTGACGGATAGAAAGGTGCGTGTGCGGTATGCCGGAGAGGAGTACACTAAAGAGACCACAAAGGGCTGCGTTCAAGGTTCTATAGGAGGGCCAACCTACTGGAATCTGCTACTGGATCCACTCCTAAAAGAGTTGACTGAAAAAGGGGACTACTGTCAGGCCTTCGCCGACGATGTGGTTCTGATTTTCTCCGGAGACACGGCGTCTGAGGTACAAAGACGAGCAAACAGCGCTCTTGCACATGTTCGGAGGTGGGGAGTCGCGAACAAACTTAATTTTGCACCACAAAAAACAAAAGCGATGGTCGTCACAAAAAAGTTAAAATACGACTCACCACGTCTGAGCATGGGCGGGCAGGAAATAGAGCTGTCCCGAGAAATCAAAATACTCGGCCTCACAATAGATGACAAACTTACGTTTAATACCCACGCAATCAATGTGTGTCGTAAGGTATTAAACTTATATAAACAGCTATCTAGGGCAGCAAAAATTCATTGGGGTCTCGAACCGGAGATAGTCAGAACCATATACACGTCGGTAGTAGAGCCTGTCATTATGTATGCGGCCAGTGCGTGGGCATCAGCAACAAACAAAATTGGAATAAAGAAACAACTCAATGCGGTCCAGCGTGGGTTTGCCCAAAAAATCATCAAAGCATACAGAACTGTATCTCTGAACTCCGCTCTAACACTTGCAGGTTTGCTTCCCCTTGATATCAGGATCAGAGAAGCAGCCAGTTTATTTGAAATAAAAAGAGGCTACTCCCAGCGAGTGGTAAAAGATAGAGAGGTGGAGAGACCTGTGCCGTGTACGAGTGTGCCGCACCCGGCACAGCAGATAGAGATACAGATTGGAAGCGTGACAGACAGTGCAGAAATGGCCCAACACGACACTAGCCAGTTACAGATATTTACAGATGGCAGCAAAATCGAGGGGAAGGTTGGCGCGGCTCTATCCTTGTGGGATGGAGGCGTGGAAACCCGAACCAAGAAATGCAGGCTGGAGCCTTTCTGTACTGTCTTTCAGGCGGAACTGCTTGCTCTGCTGGAGGCCACGGAAATGGCTCTAGCATATGGGAGAGAAGAGTGCAGCGTATTCTGTGACTCCAGATCGGCTTTAGAGTTAGTAGCAAATGGAATATCCCTTCATCCCCTCGCTGTCAAAATACGATCCAACTTGACGGCCAGTAAACTGCAAAACAAAAACATCAAACTTTACTGGATCAAAGCCCATGTGGGGATGGAGGGAAATGAGAGAGCTGATGAACTCGCAAAATATGCTGCACAAAAACTAAAAACCCGATCGCACTACGACAAATGCCCTGTTTCATTCGCCAAGCGACAAATCCGCATGGACTCGCTTGACGAATGGAACAAAAGGTACAAAATTGAAGAAACCGCTAGTACAACTAAAATGTTTTTCCCCGATGTGATATTAGCATATCCGATATTACGTAACATCCAATTAGACCCAACTCTAGTGCAGGTGTTGACGGGCCATGGCGGATTCTCCGACTACTTACATCGATTTAAGTGCAAGGAGAGTCCGGCTTGTGTCTGCGATCCTGAAACAAAAGAAAGTATTACTCATATATTGACAGAGTGTCCCATATATGCAAGACAAAGATTAGATTTAGAAATAGAAATAGAAGAAAATGTAAATATAAGTAATCTAGCTTCAATAATAGCAAATAAAATAAAAAGAAACAAATTTTTAACATATTGTAAAACATTAGCTTCAAAAGTGATTAAAAATAACAAGGACCAATGTTAGTGATAAACGCTTACAGAATAAAAGTAACAATGTCTAAATTGAAAATAGAAATGTTCGAAAATTGTAAAAATGTAAAGAATGCTAGCGTAGATATTGTATATATACTAAGTATATAGCGAATATTTATAAATAGCAACTAAAATATTAGAAACAAAATTAAATAATTATATTGTAATAAAAGCAAAATTAGAAAGTAACGATAAATTGTCAGTATAAAAGCAAAATATCGATTGTTATTAAATTGTAAAAGATATAAAAAGGCCTTGACCTTTATGTCAGGGGTAGCTAGAAAATGGCAGTCAGGGGTTTTTAGCCGGTAAGAGTCCGGCACTGTCTGGGCCTCCATTCCCAGGCGTCCATGATGGATTTTCCCTTGGCTGACATATTTGTAAAAAAAAAAAAAAAAAAAAAAAAA
>CAOKYR010000081.1:0-42500 GCA_948473455.1 Teleiodes luculella | reverse complement strand
ATCCTGACTGCGTGACGACGCGCTTGCGCGCCATCCGCCATATTGACTTTTTCAAAAACACCCATTTTTCAGGGTTTTTTCTAAATTGCCAAAAATTTTTCTATTACCGCTACCCTGAAAATACTCACCATCGTGTCCAGCGTCGCAAGCCGCATCCAACGACGTGCCGCACGCCGAGATCCGGCACCTGAAAAGCAAAAAATTTCCCCGCCCACCCACCAATAATTAGAATTGGTATATTGGCTCGACCATTTTTATTTTATTTTTGACCTTTTTTTTTTGACTTAAACGCTTTATTTGTTTATTTGTATTAGTTTTATAGGTTTCTCTAAGTTCTTCAACCTCTACATTTGTATTGACACCGTCGTTAACCACTCTTTGGTTCTCGATATCTTTTATTGTTGTTTCTACTTTTACCGGACGTGTTGACTTCGTGAAAGCGGGTGCAATATGTTTGGTCATAGAACACCTAAACCAATTAGCGGTGCTAAATCACCTTCAAAAACAACGACGGGAGTGGCGACTTCAAGCGTCAGACGTAGCATTGACGAGTGGGAGATGGCAAATACTGATCCCACTCCTTGTCTAACGGAGACAACAACGCAGGCCGTAGTACACTCACCACCTCGCACTAAGGACAAGAGTACTAATGACGCTCTGAAGACAACGCCAATCCAGAAAGCGGGAAATGACACTACGACCAAACCCAAACAATCAGCGACTGCAGAGGCACGTGCTCTTATGCTAAAAGCCAAGGCAAACATGGACTTATCCGGAAACATAAAGACATCAATAAAGAAAACCGTTCTAGACTGCATTAAGTCCATGTACGAAATTGTCAAAAGAATTGACACAGCCGGCGAGAAGGCAACTAGGACCGCGAGTGCTTCAGACAGAGAGGAGGAAGTTGAAAATACCGACCAAGGCCATGCTATCCTGAGGGAGATTAGGGAGGTTAAGGAGATCCTCATAAGCGATCTTAAAAACGTACTCCCAAATAAAATCAACCAAGCACAAAACTCCCTAGGAGAAATACAAAAGGCACAATCTAAGGCATATGAAGAAACCAAAGCCCTCCTGGAAAATGCAAGCACATATGCACAAGTAGCGGCAGGGACAAGACAAGCAACCCAGTCTGTTCCACGGGACCCCCTTACGCAGCGCAGAAATCTACACTCCATCATCGTGTCTTCACCACACGAAAGTGACACTTCTGACGCTGTGATAGGGAAAATCAGGATGGCAGTTGACGCAAAATCGACAGGTGTGAAGGTGGACTACTTGCGAAAAGCCAAGAACCAGTCAGTGATAGTAAGCTGCTCTAGGAAGGACGAGCTTGAAAAGGTGTCCGCGAGAATACGCGACTCAAAAACAGAATTAAAGGTTGAAGAAACCACCAATAAACATCCGTTGGTAATCATCAAAGATGTTATGACATACATCAATGATGACGACCTTATTGGAGCCATTGAGACGCAAAACGGACACCTTTTCGAAGGTATGAAAATCAGCAGAGAAGATATACAAGTGAAGTTCAGGCGTAGAGCTCGTAATCCACTTGTAAACCATGTAGTACTCCAAGTGCCGCCTTTGGTGTGGAAACGCCTAACAACTGCTGGGAAAATCCACGTGGACCTGCAGAGAGTAGAAGTGCAGGATCAGTCGCCACTGATACAGTGCACCAAATGCCTGGCCTTTGGGCATGGCAGGAAGTCGTGTACGCAACCTGCAGTCCTCTGCAGCCACTGTGGCGAGCCGCATATAAGAGCAGAGTGCCCGGGGATCACACTCGGTGACGAGCCTAAATGTAGGAATTGCAGCCTTGCTAAGAGGGAAGCAAAGCACAATGCGTTCGACAAGGACTGCCCAGTTCGAAGAAAGTGGGACGCACTGGCACGGACTGCTGTAAACTACGAGTGCTAAGGTGGTACCAAACCAAAAAATAGCTGAGAATAAGGTCGTGTACAGGGTTGTTCAGGCGAACCTGCAAAAGAAGAGACTTGCAACAGACGAACTTATACTCGAGGCTAGCCGCAAAAAAATCGCGTATGCCCTAATACAAGAGCCATATATCGGTTCAGTTGGTGAGATGAAAAATTACCCGGGTACCAGAATATTCCAACACACGAAAGCCCACGACAAAGTGAATAAAACCGCCATAGTGGTTTTCGATGGAAGAATTGATGCGATTATTGTCCCGACACTGACCACAGAAAATATAGTCGTTGTCAAGCTAACGATCGAAGGAGTCACCACGGTGGCTGTATCCATTTACTTCGAAGATAATTTGAATATAGAACCATACCTCAATCAGCTGCAAGAAGTGATTGCGTACGCGGGAGACGCCCATGTACTAGTGGGAGGAGATGCAAACGCCTGGAGCACGTGGTGGGGTAGTGAAAACGAAGACGACCGAGGGAGAGCCCTAATGGGAACTTTAGTAGACCTTAACCTCCACGTGCTAAATCGCGGCAACACTCCAACATTCGACACCATTAGGGGGGGGAAACGCTACAAAAGCCACGTGGACATATCGGCTTGCTCGGAACGCATGCTCAGCTGCGTCGAGGATTGGGTGGTTGATCCAGGTTTAACAAGTGCGGACCACAATGCCATAATAATTGAGTTGACAACGCCAAGAGGTTCCCAAAGTGAAACAAGATACAGCAGCACCAGAATATATAATACTAAAAAAGCTAACTGGCCCAACTTTCGATCTAAGTTTAAAGAATTACTGGAAAAAAACCACATCAATAAAACAGAAATAGACAAAATTAACAACGTTATTGAATTGGAAAAGCAAATTGGAAAATTTTTAGAAACTATAACTGAAACGTGTGAAAAGACAATTCCCAAAATTAAAAAAGTAAACAAAACGTTTATTCCTTGGTGGAACCCTAAACTCGATGAGTTAAAACACAGCATGAACACCAAGAAAAGAAGAGTACGCTGCGCTGCTCCTAATCGCCGAGCTTGGGTAGTGTCTGAATATTTAAAGGCCAAAGATAAGTATGAAACCGAAGCGACAAAAGCAAAGACCGAGAGCTGGAAATCATTCTGTGGTAGGCAAGAGAAAGAAAGCGTCTGGGATGGTATTTATAGAGTGATGTCAAGAACGAAAAAGAAATACGAAGATATACCCATGGTAGTAGACGCAAGAACCCTGGAACCAAAAGAGTCCGCTAAACTTCTGGCCGATACATTCTTCCCCGACGACAACGTGGAAGAGGATGATCTGGAACACCAAAAGACAAGGCAGGAGGCTGTGAAATCGGAAGAGCGCATGCCTGATGACAAATGGGATCCGCCTTTCACCGTTTCCGAGCTCAGATATGCGGCAGAAAGTTTCAGTCATAAAAAAGCTCCAGGACCTGATGGTCTCACAGCGGACATATGTCAGGCTGCCATAGCCACAGACGAAGAACTGTTCCTAGCCATCGCGAATAAGTGTCTCCAACTGTCCCACTTCCCCGAAAAATGGAAAATCGCAACGGTCATAATACTTAGGAAACCTGGAAAAGAAAACTACGCCCTCCCAAAAGCCTATCGACCCATCGGACTTCTATCGATTCTGGGAAAAATCATAGAAAAGATGCTGGTAAGAAGAATCAGGTGGCATATCTTGCCGTATATGAACCCCAGGCAGTATGGCTTTGTTCCTCAGCGGAGTACGGAGGATGCACTGTACGATCTGACACAGTACGTTGATGCGAAGGTGAGGGAGAAGAATCTGGTGCTCGTGATCTCATTAGACATTGAAGGTGCGTTTGACAGTGCTTGGTGGCCAGCAGTAAAAAGTCGACTGGCTGAAAAGCGCTGTCCCTGCAACCTGCGAGGAATGTTGAGTAGCTACCTTGAGAACCGATCGGTCGCCGTAAGATATGCCGGAGTCGAGTACAGTAAACGAACGGAAAAGGGTTGTGTGCAGGGATCTATTGCGGGCCCGACACTGTGGAACTTGTTACTAAACCCGTTGCTTGATGAGCTGGAGGGTGCGAAGACTTACTGCCAGGCCTTTGCAGACGATGTTGTCTTGGTTTTTTCCGCCAAAACAGCCTTGGAGCTGGAAAATGAGGCAAACACTAGCTTGAACACAGTGCGGCTGTGGGGTGTCAAAAACAAGCTAAAATTTGCACCGCAAAAAACTAATGCAATGCTTATCACTAAGAAGCTGAAATTTGGCACCCCTCGGCTGCGCATGGGCAGTGTTGACATCGACCTGGTGGAGGAAATCAAGTTGTTGGGTCTGATAATCGATAACAAGCTGACATACAAGAGCCACGTCACACACGTCTGCAAAAAGGCAATAAATATCTCTAAGCAGCTGACGGGTGCAGCGCGAGTAACCTGGGGACTGAACGCTGAGGTCATGCGAGTAATATATACTGCAGTCGTTGAACCGGTCATTCTGTATGCGGCAAGCGTGTGGGCAAAAGCGGTAGACAGAATGTACGTCAGGAAACAGCTCGACGTTGTCATCAGGGGCTTCGCTCAAAAGATTAGTAAAGGATATAGAACGGTGTCTATGAACTCGGCTCTCATCCTGACGGGACTGTTACCCCTCGACCTGCGAGTCAAGGAGGTGGCATCCCTTTACGAAGCCAAAAGAGGAAGGCCTCAAGAAGTTCTCGCAGATCGTTCCGTAGAGACGAGAGCCAGCTTTTTTGCGAGGCCACATCCTGCTGAGGAGGGGGAGTTGGTCTTTGGCTGCTTGGATAGTGAAACCGACGTGCAGCTTAGCATGGAAGAGGGTGCAGTAAGTATCTTCACAGACGGAAGTAAGATAACAGGAAAAGTTGGAGCCGCACTATCTTGGTGGGATGGTGCGGTTGAAACTAAAAGCCGGAAATTCAAATTAGAAGAATACTGCACCGTCTTCCAGGCCGAGCTATACGCAATCTACCGGGCCACGGAACTAATTCAAAGCAGCAAGAAAACAGAATTTGCAATTTATAGTGATTCGCGGTCGACCTTAGAACTCTTAAAAAACAATGACGCATCCCACTTGCTAGCTGTCAAAACAAGGAATATCCTACGCTCGGTGAAACGGTCGGGAAAAACAGTGAAGCTTTACTGGGTAAAGGCCCACATAGGTATCTTGGGTAATGAGAAAGCTGACGTGTTGGCCAAAGAAGCGGCCCAAAATAAAAAGACAAAAGCTGACTATGACCTCTGTCCTGTTTCATTCATCAAAAGAACCAACAGAGCTCGTTCCGTTGATGAATGGAATAAGAGATACGTCACTGAAAACAAGGCAGCAACTACAAAAATGTTTTTCCCGACTGTCTTTGAGGCCTACAAGATATGCGGGGATATACGCCTGACCCAGTTGCACACTCAGCTCTTCACCGGTCATGGAGGATTCTCTGAATACCTCCACAGGTTCAAAAGGAAAGACTCTCCCTCATGTACCTGCGATCCTGATGCGACAGAAAACATAAGTCACCTTCTCACGGAGTGTCCTAGATTTGGTAAGGAAAGACACGACATAGAAAATAAAATAGACATAAACGTAAATAAGGACACAATAGCAAAAATAATGGAAAATAAAAATAGCCGACATGACTTTATAAACTATTGCACAAATATATGCAAAAAAGTAATAGAGTGTAACAAGACATAGAATAAGAAATTAACACAGTTAATATACTGCGATATATTAATAGAGTGTTAAGAAAAATAGCTGTTATAAGACAAATAAATAAAAATAAAAGTAATGGTTAATAAAGCACAGTAAAAAAATAAAAAAAAAAAAATAAAAAAAAAATAATAATAAATAAATAAAAATAAATAAATAAACTAGGACGTAAATAAAAATAAATCAATACAACATGTCCCAACGGGAACAGAACAACAATAAACAACATTGCCCATAAAACTGACAAAAGATAAAAACAACTCCGACCACTACATCGGAGAGAAACGTGATATTTAAAAAAAAAAAAAAAAAAAAAAAAAAAAAACCTAACCTAACCTAACCTAACCTAACCTAACCTAACCTAACCTAACCTAACCTAACCTAACCTAACCTAACCTAACCTAACCTAACCTAACCTAACCTAACCTAACCTAACCTAACCTAACCCAACTTGGTCTCGCCGTGGTGGTCCGAGGAACTTTCTCAGCTGAAGAGGGATGTCGTCACCAAGAAGCGCCGTATCAGATGTGCAGCACCGGTCCGTAGAACAGCCGTCGTCGAAGAGTACCTGGAAGCAAAGAAAATATATGAACATGCAGCACAAACAGCACAGATATCTAGCTGGAAAAACTTCTGCGAGAGACAGGATAGGGAGGGGGTCTGGGAGGGGATCTACCGGGTGATTGGTAAGACATCAAAACGGTCGGAAGACTTACCTCTCGTAAAAGACGGACGTGAGGTTGACCTACAAGACTCCGCCAGGATCCTGGCGGAGGCTTTTTACCCGGAGGATCTACCTATTGACGATAACGTGGACCATGCACGCATCAGGGAAAGTGCGAAACATGTGAATGACAGGGAACATGCTGAGAAGCGTGATCCTCCATTCACCATGGTTGAGCTCATGGCGGTTTTGAGAAGCTTTAACCCCAAAAAGGCCCCGGGTGCAGACGGCTTCACGGCTGATATCTGTGCCCAAGTGATATTCAGCAATCCGCACCTCTTTCTGGCACTGGCCAACAAATGTCTGGCACTTAACTATTTTCCCGCTATCTGGAAGGAGGCCACAGTGGTAATCCTGAGGAAACCCGGAAAGGAAGACTACAGGAGTATTAAGTCATACAGACCAATTGGCCTCCTTCCAGTGCTGGGGAAGATCTTGGAAAAGCTGCTAGTGGGAAGAATTAAATGGCACCTGCTTCCGAGGATCAGTAACCGCCAGTACGGCTTCATGCCACAAAAAAGCACCGAGGACTCCCTCTATGACCTGGTTAACCGAATACGTTATAAGCTAGAAGCTAAAAAACTTATAGTCATGGTATCCTTGGACATAGAGGGAGCCTTCGATAACGCTTGGTGGCCGGCAATCAAAGTCAGACTGGCGGAAGAAGGATGTCCGGTGAACATTCGTAGGATGCTAGACAGCTACCTACAGGACAGGCAGGTCAGTGTGAGATACGGGGGCGAGCAGTTTACCAAGGCCACAACCAAGGGATGCGTGCAGGGGTCCATTGGTGGACCTCTGTTGTGGAATCTCCTCTTAGACTCGCTCTTAAAGGGGCTTGAAGAGCGGAGCGTCTATTGTCAAGCCTTCGCGGATGACGTTGTCCTGCTGTTCGACGGGAATGCGGCAGCGGAGGTGCAGAGACAGGCCAATGCCACCCTCGCCTATGTTCGGGAGTGGGGTGTCAGTAACAAACTGAATTTCGGTCCGGAAAAGACCAAAGCTATGCTACTTACGAACAAACTAAAGTATGACACACCGCTCCTGACTATGGGCGGGGTTGACATTGGCATGTCTAAGGAAATAAAACTGTTGGGGCTCGTTATTGACCAGGGGCTCACTTTCAACGCCCATGTAGCATACGTTTGCAAAAAGGCGTTGAACGTCTACAAACAGCTTGCCAGGGCCGCAAGGATCAGTTGGGGTCTCCAACCGGAAGTCATTCGGATAATCTATACAGCCACGGTGGAGCCACTTATTATGTATGCGGCGGGTGCCTGGTCGTCGGCGACGAAGAAAATCTGCGTCCAAAAACATCTGTACGCTGTCCAGAGGAGCTTTGCCCAGAAACTCACCAGGGCATACCGAACAGTTTCCCTGAGCTCCGCACTGCTGCTTTCTGGATTACTGCCACTTGACTTGCGAATCCAGGAAGCGGCAGCTTTATACGAGACAAAAAAGGGGAAACCATGGTCGGCCCTGGGAGATAGGGACATAGAACGGATGGCTGTGTATGCCGAAACTCCTCACCCTGCGGAACAAGTAAAACTCGAGTTCACAAGCCTGGTAGACAGAGAAGAAGTGGAAAACCACAACACACAAGCAGTACGAATCTTCACAGACGGGAGTAAAATTGACGGTCTGGTTGGGGCAGCACTGTCCTTATGGAACAGTGGGACCGAAACCAAGGCCATCAAACTTAAACTCTCGTCCTACTGCACTGTCTATCAGGCCGAACTCTTAGCTATATGTGAAGCCTCGAGGGTTGTTCTTCGTCGTTCCGAGGGGAGCTTTGGCATATACAGTGATTCTAGATCGGCCCTGGAGACGATAACGAATCTGGATTCTCGCCACCCCCTGGCTTTGGAAACGCGTCGAAACATCGCGGCGGCTTTGGCCCAGAATAGGGAAGTATCCCTGTTCTGGATCAGGGCCCACGCGGGATTCGACGGAAACGAGCGAGCCGATCAGTTGGCTAAAGAGGCGGCCCATTTAAAAAAGAAGCCGAACTACGACCTCGTCCCGGTTTCGTTCGTCAAGAGACAGATCCGAATCCAGTCCCTTGACGAATGGAACCGCAGGTATAGAGACGGAGACACGGCTGCCGTAACTAAGGTGTTCCTGCCGGATGTGCTCCAGGCATACAAAATCGTTAGAAGCTTAAAATTCACTGGAATTTTAACGCAGATACTGACGGGACATGGTGGGTTTTCCAAATACCTGCATAGATTCAGATGTAAGGAAAGCCCATCATGTATCTGCGACACAGGTGTAGACGAGTCCTTGGAGCACATCCTGTTTGAGTGTCCGGCGAATGATGTGGATCGGTTTGATTTGGAGCAACAAACTGAAGAAAAGATAACGGCTGACAACGCAAAAACACTAATGCTAGATAAGAACAAAAGACCCAAATTTATCGAGTATTGTGAAAAAATAGCTCTTCGATGCATAAATAGAAATAAAACAGATAAATAAATATGTTGTAAATTATATATTGAATTATATAATAAGACAGCATAGATTTATTTTAAAGCATAATAAAAACACAGTAAATTTGGATATAAATTAGTTAAAAAAAAAAAAAAAAAATGATGAGAAAATTAAGAACGTATATATTTAAGAACAAATAATATAAAGAAAAGAAAGAAATGAAAAATTCGTAAAACCCTTCAGTAGTAAAAAACTAAATTCTACAACCATAAAATGAAATAATTGAAAAGTTAATTAATAAAATCACCTTGCGAAAACTGTCTCCGATTATGTCGGAGGAGAAATAAAAAAAAAAAAAAAAAAAAAAAAAAAAAACCTAACCCAACTATATCTCGACTGAAAATATTGATATTTTGATCGGACTTTTTTGTTTTTCCTGCGTGTTTAATTTTACCCGAGTGTGCTGTGCACTTTTTGGAGCGATCTTGCGCGAATTTTTCAGTTTTTAGCGAAATTTCAGTTTTTTCATACATTGTTAAATTTCAAATTTGCATAACTCGCGATCGGCTTAACCGATTCGCGTGATTTAAATTCTCAATAGCCTGGTGCATTGTTCTTCACATCCTGACTGCGTGACGACGCGCTTGCGCGCCATCCGCCATATTGACTTTTTCAAAAACACCCATTTTTCAGGGTTTTTTCTAAATTGCCAAAAATTTTTCTATTATCGCTACCCTGAAAATACTTACCATCGTGTCCAGCGTCGCAAGCCGCATCCAACGACGTGTAGCACGCCGTGATCCGGCACCTGAAAAGCGAAAAATTTCAAATTAAAACATAATTCTATAGAATACCTACCGACCGAGGCTACCTGGTCAACCTCGACATTTTTAAAACTAACTATATCTCGACTGAAAATATTGATATTTTGATCGGACTTTTTTGTTTTTCCTGCGTGTTTAATTTTACCCGAGTGTGCTGTGCACTTTTTGGAGCGATCTTGCGCGAATTTTTCAGTTTTTAGCGAAATTTCAGTTTTTTCATACATTGTTAAATTTCAAATTTGCATAACTCGCGATCGGCTTAACCGATTCGCGTGATTTAAATTCTCAATAGCCTGGTGCATTGTTCTTCACATCCTGACTGCGTGACGACGCGCTTGCGCGCCATCCGCCATATTGACTTTTTCAAAAACACCCATTTTTCAGGGTTTTTTCTAAATTGCCAAAAATTTTTCTATTATCGCTACCCTGAAAATACTTACCATCGTGTCCAGCGTCGCAAGCCGCATCCAACGACGTGTAGCACGCCGTGATC
Organism: Teleiodes luculella; assembly: GCA_948473455.1. Taxonomy (NCBI): domain Eukaryota; kingdom Metazoa; phylum Arthropoda; class Insecta; order Lepidoptera; family Gelechiidae; genus Teleiodes; species Teleiodes luculella. Next base: position 32,391 of record CAOKYR010000081.1, on the reverse strand, counting down.
CGGCACCTGAAAAGCGAAAAATTTCAAATTAAAACATAATTCTATAGAATACCTACCGACCGAGGCTACCTGGTCAACCTCGACATTTTTAAAACTAACTATATCTCGACTGAAAATATTGATATTTTGATCGGACTTTTTTGTTTTTCCTGCGTGTTTAATTTTACCCGAGTGTGCTGTGCACTTTTTGGAGCGATCTTGCGCGAATTTTTCAGTTTTTAGCGAAATTTCAGTTTTTTCATACATTGTTAAATTTCAAATTTGCATAACTCGCGATCGGCTTAACCGATTCGCGTGATTTAAATTCTCAATAGCCTGGTGCATTGTTCTTCACATCCTGACTGCGTGACGACGCGCTTGCGCGCCATCCGCCATATTGACTTTTTCAAAAACACCCATTTTTCAGGGTTTTTTCTAAATTGCCAAAAATTTTTCTATTATCGCTACCCTGAAAATACTTACCATCGTGTCCAGCGTCGCAAGCCGCATCCAACGACGTGTAGCACGCCGTGATCCGGCACCTGAAAAGCGAAAAATTTCAAATTAAAACATAATTCTATAGAATACCTACCGACCGAGGCTACCTGGTCAACCTCGACATTTTTAAAACTAACTATATCTCGACTGAAAATATTGATATTTTGATCGGACTTTTTTGTTTTTCCTGCGTGTTTAATTTTACCCGAGTGTGCTGTGCACTTTTTGGAGCGATCTTGCGCGAATTTTTCAGTTTTTAGCGAAATTTCAGTTTTTTCATACATTGTTAAATTTCAAATTTGCATAACTCGCGATCGGCTTAACCGATTCGCGTGATTTAAATTCTCAATAGCCTGGTGCATTGTTCTTCACATCCTGACTGCGTGACGACGCGCTTGCGCGCCATCCGCCATATTGACTTTTTCAAAAACACCCATTTTTCAGGGTTTTTTCTAAATTGCCAAAAATTTTTCTATTATCGCTACCCTGAAAATACTTACCATCGTGTCCAGCGTCGCAAGCCGCATCCAACGACGTGTAGCACGCCGTGATCCGGCACCTGAAAAGCGAAAAATTTCAAATTAAAACATAATTCTATAGAATACCTACCGACCGAGGCTACCTGGTCAACCTCGACATTTTTAAAACTAACTATATCTCGACTGAAAATATTGATATTTTGATCGGACTTTTTTGTTTTTCCTGCGTGTTTAATTTTACCCGAGTGTGCTGTGCACTTTTTGGAGCGATCTTGCGCGAATTTTTCAGTTTTTAGCGAAATTTCAGTTTTTTCATACATTGTTAAATTTCAAATTTGCATAACTCGCGATCGGCTTAACCGATTCGCGTGATTTAAATTCTCAATAGCCTGGTGCATTGTTCTTCACATCCTGACTGCGTGACGACGCGCTTGCGCGCCATCCGCCATATTGACTTTTTCAAAAACACCCATTTTTCAGGGTTTTTTCTAAATTGCCAAAAATTTTTCTATTATCGCTACCCTGAAAATACTTACCATCGTGTCCAGCGTCGCAAGCCGCATCCAACGACGTGTAGCACGCCGTGATCCGGCACCTGAAAAGCGAAAAATTTCAAATTAAAACATAATTCTATAGAATACCTACCGACCGAGGCTACCTGGTCAACCTCGACATTTTTAAAACTAACTATATCTCGACTGAAAATATTGATATTTTGATCGGACTTTTTTGTTTTTCCTGCGTGTTTAATTTTACCCGAGTGTGCTGTGCACTTTTTGGAGCGATCTTGCGCGAATTTTTCAGTTTTTAGCGAAATTTCAGTTTTTTCATACATTGTTAAATTTCAAATTTGCATAACTCGCGATCGGCTTAACCGATTCGCGTGATTTAAATTCTCAATAGCCTGGTGCATTGTTCTTCACATCCTGACTGCGTGACGACGCGCTTGCGCGCCATCCGCCATATTGACTTTTTCAAAAACACCCATTTTTCAGGGTTTTTTCTAAATTGCCAAAAATTTTTCTATTATCGCTACCCTGAAAATACTTACCATCGTGTCCAGCGTCGCAAGCCGCATCCAACGACGTGTAGCACGCCGTGATCCGGCACCTGAAAAGCGAAAAATTTCAAATTAAAACATAATTCTATAGAATACCTACCGACCGAGGCTACCTGGTCAACCTCGACATTTTTAAAACTAACTATATCTCGACTGAAAATATTGATATTTTGATCGGACTTTTTTGTTTTTCCTGCGTGTTTAATTTTACCCGAGTGTGCTGTGCACTTTTTGGAGCGATCTTGCGCGAATTTTTCAGTTTTTAGCGAAATTTCAGTTTTTTCATACATTGTTAAATTTCAAATTTGCATAACTCGCGATCGGCTTAACCGATTCGCGTGATTTAAATTCTCAATAGCCTGGTGCATTGTTCTTCACATCCTGACTGCGTGACGACGCGCTTGCGCGCCATCCGCCATATTGACTTTTTCAAAAACACCCATTTTTCAGGGTTTTTTCTAAATTGCCAAAAATTTTTCTATTATCGCTACCCTGAAAATACTTACCATCGTGTCCAGCGTCGCAAGCCGCATCCAACGACGTGTAGCACGCCGTGATCCGGCACCTGAAAAGCGAAAAATTTCAAATTAAAACATAATTCTATAGAATACCTACCGACCGAGGCTACCTGGTCAACCTCGACATTTTTAAAACTAACTATATCTCGACTGAAAATATTGATATTTTGATCGGACTTTTTTGTTTTTCCTGCGTGTTTAATTTTACCCGAGTGTGCTGTGCACTTTTTGGAGCGATCTTGCGCGAATTTTTCAGTTTTTAGCGAAATTTCAGTTTTTTCATACATTGTTAAATTTCAAATTTGCATAACTCGCGATCGGCTTAACCGATTCGCGTGATTTAAATTCTCAATAGCCTGGTGCATTGTTCTTCACATCCTGACTGCGTGACGACGCGCTTGCGCGCCATCCGCCATATTGACTTTTTCAAAAACACCCATTTTTCAGGGTTTTTTCTAAATTGCCAAAAATTTTTCTATTATCGCTACCCTGAAAATACTTACCATCGTGTCCAGCGTCGCAAGCCGCATCCAACGACGTGTAGCACGCCGTGATCCGGCACCTGAAAAGCGAAAAATTTCAAATTAAAACATAATTCTATAGAATACCTACCGACCGAGGCTACCTGGTCAACCTCGACATTTTTAAAACTAACTATATCTCGACTGAAAATATTGATATTTTGATCGGACTTTTTTGTTTTTCCTGCGTGTTTAATTTTACCCGAGTGTGCTGTGCACTTTTTGGAGCGATCTTGCGCGAATTTTTCAGTTTTTAGCGAAATTTCAGTTTTTTCATACATTGTTAAATTTCAAATTTGCATAACTCGCGATCGGCTTAACCGATTCGCGTGATTTAAATTCTCAATAGCCTGGTGCATTGTTCTTCACATCCTGACTGCGTGACGACGCGCTTGCGCGCCATCCGCCATATTGACTTTTTCAAAAACACCCATTTTTCAGGGTTTTTTCTAAATTGCCAAAAATTTTTCTATTATCGCTACCCTGAAAATACTTACCATCGTGTCCAGCGTCGCAAGCCGCATCCAACGACGTGTAGCACGCCGTGATCCGGCACCTGAAAAGCGAAAAATTTCAAATTAAAACATAATTCTATAGAATACCTACCGACCGAGGCTACCTGGTCAACCTCGACATTTTTAAAACTAACTATATCTCGACTGAAAATATTGATATTTTGATCGGACTTTTTTGTTTTTCCTGCGTGTTTAATTTTACCCGAGTGTGCTGTGCACTTTTTGGAGCGATCTTGCGCGAATTTTTCAGTTTTTAGCGAAATTTCAGTTTTTTCATACATTGTTAAATTTCAAATTTGCATAACTCGCGATCGGCTTAACCGATTCGCGTGATTTAAATTCTCAATAGCCTGGTGCTTTGTTCTTCACATCCTGACTGCGTGACGACGCGCTTGCGCGCCATCCGCCATATTGACTTTTTCAAAAACACCCATTTTTCAGGGTTTTTTCTGAATTGCCAAAAATTTTTCTATTACCGCTACCCTGAAAATACTTACCATCGTGTCCAGCGTCGCAAGCCGCATCCAACGACGTGCCGCACGCCGAGATCCGGCACCTGAAAAGCAAAAAATTTCAAATTAAAACATAATTCTATAGAATACCTACCGACCGAGGCTACCTGGTCAACCTCGACATTTTTAAAACTAACTATATCTCGACTGAAAATATTGATATTTTGATCGGACTTTTTTGTTTTTCCTGCGTGTTTAATTTTACCCGAGTGTGCTGTGCACTTTTTGGAGCGATCTTGCGCGAATTTTTCAGTTTTTAGCGAAATTTCAGTTTTTTCATACATTGTTAAATTTCAAATTTGCATAACTCGCGATCGGCTTAACCGATTCGCGTGATTTAAATTCTCAATAGCCTGGTGCATTGTTCTTCACATCCTGACTGCGTGACGACGCGCTTGCGCGCCATCCGCCATATTGACTTTTTCAAAAACACCCATTTTTCAGGGTTTTTTCTAAATTGCCAAAAATTTTTCTATTATCGCTACCCTGAAAATACTTACCATCGTGTCCAGCGTCGCAAGCCGCATCCAACGACGTGTAGCACGCCGTGATCCGGCACCTGAAAAGCGAAAAATTTCAAATTAAAACATAATTCTATAGAATACCTACCGACCGAGGCTACCTGGTCAACCTCGACATTTTTAAAACTAACTATATCTCGACTGAAAATATTGATATTTTGATCGGACTTTTTTGTTTTTCCTGCGTGTTTAATTTTACCCGAGTGTGCTGTGCACTTTTTGGAGCGATCTTGCGCGAATTTTTCAGTTTTTAGCGAAATTTCAGTTTTTTCATACATTGTTAAATTTCAAATTTGCATAACTCGCGATCGGCTTAACCGATTCGCGTGATTTAAATTCTCAATAGCCTGGTGCTTTGTTCTTCACATCCTGACTGCGTGACGACGCGCTTGCGCGCCATCCGCCATATTGACTTTTTCAAAAACACCCATTTTTCAGGGTTTTTTCTGAATTGCCAAAAATTTTTCTATTACCGCTACCCTGAAAATACTTACCATCGTGTCCAGCGTCGCAAGCCGCATCCAACGACGTGCCGCACGCCGAGATCCGGCACCTGAAAAGCAAAAAATTTCCCCGCCCACCCACCCACAATTAGAATTGGTATATTGGCTCGACCATTTTTATTTTATTTTTGACCTTTTTTTTTTGACTTAAACGCTTTATTTGTTTATTTGTATTAGTTTTATAGGTTTCTCTAAGTTCTTAAACCTCTACATTTGTATTGACACCGTCGTTAACCACTATTTGGTTCTCGATATCTTTTATTGTTGTTTTCTACTTTTACCGGACGTGTTGACTTCGTGAAAGCGGGTGCAATATGTTTGGTCATAGAACACCTAAACCAATTAGAGGTACTAAGTCACCTTCAAAAACAACGACGGGAGTGGCGACTTCAAGCGTCAGACGTAGCATTGACGAGTGGGAGATGGCAAATACCGATCCTACTCCTTGTCTAACGGAGACAACAACGCAGGCCGTAGTACACTCACCACCTCGTACTGCGGACAAGAGTACTAATGACGCTCTGAAGACAACGCCAATCCAGAAAGCGGGAAATGACACTACGACCAAATCCAAACAATCAGCGACTGCAGAGGCACGTGCTCTTATGCTAAAAGCCAAGGCAAACATGGACTTATCCGGAAACATAAAGACAACAATAAAGAAAACCGTTCTGGACTGCATTAAGTCCATGTACGAAATTGTCAAAAGTATTGACACAGCCGGCGCGAAGGCAACTAAAACCGCGAGTGCTTCAGACAGAGAGGAGGGAGTTGAAAATACCGACCAAGGCCATGCTATCCTGAGGGAGATTAGGGAGGTTAAGGAGATCCTCATAAGCGATCTTAAAAACGAACTTCCAAATAAAATCAACCAAGCACAAAAGTCCCTAGGAGAAATACAAAAGGCACAATCTAAGGCATATGAAGAAACCAAAGCCCTCCTGGAAAATGCAAGCACATATGCACAGGTAGCAGCAGGGACAAAGCAAGCAACCCAGTCTGTTCCACGGGACCCCCTTACGCAGCGCAGAAATCTCTACTCCATCATTGTGTCTTCACCACACGAAAGTGACACTTCTGACGCTGTGATAGGGAAGATCAGGATGGCAGTTGACGCAAAATCGACAGGTGTGAAGGTGGACTACTTGCGAAAAGCCAAAAACCAGTCAGTCATAGTAAGCTGCTCTAGGAAGGACGAGCTTGAAAAGGTGTCCGCGAGAATACGCGACTCAAAAACAGAATTAAAGGTTGAAGAAACCACCAATAAACATCCGTTGGTAATCATCAAAGATGTTATGACATACATCAATGATGACGACCTTATTGGAGCCATTGAGACGCAAAACGGACACCTTTTCGAAGGTATGAAAATCAGCAGAGAAGATATACAAGTGAAGTTCAGGCGTAGAGCTCGTAATCCACTCGTAAACCATGTAGTACTCCAAGTGCCGCCTTTGGTGTGGAAACGCCTAACAACTGCTGGGAAAATCCACGTGGACCTGCAGAGAGTAGAGGTGCAGGATCAGTCGCCACTGATACAGTGCACCAAATGCCTAGCCTTTGGGCATGGCAGGAAGTCGTGCACGCAACCTGCAGTCCTCTGCAGCCACTGTAGCGAGCCGCATATAAGAGCAGAGTGCCCGGGGATCACACTTGGTGACGAGCCAAAATGTAGGAATTGCAGCCTTGCTAAGAGGGAAGCAAAGCACAATGCGTTCGACAAGGACTGCCCAGTTCGAAGAAAGTGGGACGCACTGGCACGGACTGCTGTAAACTACGAGTGCTAAGGTGGTACCAAACCAAAAAATAGCTGAGAATAAGGTCCTGTACAGGGTTGTTCAGGCGAACCTGCAAAAGAAGAGACTCGCAACAGACGAACTTATACTCGAGGCTGGCCGCAAAAAAATCGCGTATGCCCTAATACAAGAGCCATATATCGGTTCAGTTGGTGAGATGAAAAATTACCCGGGTACCAGAATATTCCAACACACGAAAGCCCACGACAAAGTGAATAAAACCGCCATAGTGGTTTTCGATGGAAGAATTGATGCGATTATTGTCCCGACACTGACCACAGAAAATATAGTCGTTGTCAAGCTAACGATCGAAGGAGTCACCACAGTGGCTGTATCCATTTACTTCGAAGATAATTTGGATATAGAACCATACCTCAATCAGCTGCAAGAAGTAATTGCGTACGCGGGAGACGCCCATGTACTAGTGGGAGGAGATGCAAACGCCTGGAGCACGTGGTGGGGTAGTGAAAACGAAGACGACCGAGGGAGAGTCCTAATGGGAACTTTAGTAGACCTTAACCTCCACGTGCTAAATCGCGGCAACACTCCAACATTCGATACCATTAGGGGGGGGAAACGCTACAAAAGTCACGTGGACATATCGGCTTGCTCAGAACGCATGCTCAGCTGCGTCGAGGATTGGGCGGTTGATCCAAATTTAACAAGTGCGGACCACAATGCCATTATAATTGAGTTGACAACGCCAAGAGGTTCCCAAAGTGAAACAAGATACAGCAGCACCAGAATATATAATACTAAAAAAGCAAACTGGCCCAACTTTCGATCTAAGTTTAAAGAATTACTGGAAAAAAACCACATCAATAAAACAGAAATAGACAAAATTAACAACGTTATTGAATTGGAAAAGCAAATTGGAAAATTTTTAGAAACTATAACTGAAACGTGTGAAAAGACAATTCCCAAAATTAAAAAAGTAAACAAAACGTTTATTCCTTGGTGGAACCCTAAACTCGATGAGTTAAAACACAGCATGAACACCAAGAAAAGAAGAATACGCTGCGCTGCTCCTAATCGCCGAGCTTGGGTAGTGTCTGAATATTTAAAGGCCAAAGATGAGTACGAAACCGAAGCGACAAAAGCAAAGACCGAGAGCTGGAAATCATTCTGTGGTAGGCAAGAGAAAGAAAGCGTCTGGGATGGTATTTATAGAGTGATGTCAAGAACGAAAAAGAAATACGAAGATATACCCATGGTAGTAGACGCAAGAACCCTGGAACCAAAAGAGTCCGCTAAACTCCTGGCCGATACATTCTTCCCCGACGACAACGTGGAAGAGGATGATCTGGAACACCAAAAGACAAGGCAGGAAGCTGTGAAATCGGAAGAGCGCATGCCTGATGACAAATGGGATCCGCCTTTCACTGTTTCCGAGCTTAGATATGCGGCAGAAAGTTTCAGTCATAAAAAAGCTCCAGGACCTGATGGTCTCACAGCGGACATATGTCAGGCCGCCATAGCCACAGATGAAGAACTGTTCCTAGCCATCGCGAATAAGTGTCTCCAACTGTCCCACTTCCCCGAAAAATGGAAAATCGCAACGGTCATAATACTTAGGAAACCTGGAAAAGAAAACTACGCCCTCCCAAAAGCCTATCGACCCATCGGACTTCTATCGATTCTGGGAAAAATCATAGAAAAGATGCTGGTAAGAAGAATCAGGTGGCATATCTTGCCGTATATGAACCCCAGGCAGTATGGCTTTGTTCCTCAGCGGAGTACGGAGGATGCACTGTACGATCTGACGCAGTACGTTGATGCGAAGGTGAGGGAGAAGAATCTGGTGCTCGTGGTCTCATTAGACATTGAAGGTGCGTTTGACAGTGCTTGGTGGCCAGCAGTAAAAAGTCGACTGGCTGAAAAGCGCTGTCCCTGCAACCTGCGAAGAATGTTGAGTAGCTACCTTGAGAACCGATCGGTCGACGTGAGATATGCCGGAGTCGAGTACAGTAAACGAACGGAAAAGGGTTGTGTGCAGGGATCTATTGCGGGCCCGACACTGTGGAACTTGTTACTAAACCCGTTGCTTGATGAGCTGGAGGGTGCGAAGACTTACTGCCAGGCCTTTGCAGACGATGTTGTCTTGGTTTTTTCCGCCAAAACAGCCTTGGAGCTGGAAAATGAGGCAAACACTAGCTTGAACACAGTGCGGCTGTGGGGTGTCAAAAACAAGCTAAAATTTGCACCGCAAAAAACTAATGCAATGCTTATTACTAAGAAGCTGAAATTTGACACCCCTCGGCTGCGCATGGGCAGTGTTGACATCGACCTGGTGGAGGAAATCAAGTTGTTGGGTCTGATAATCGATAACAAGCTGACATACAAGAGCCACGTCACACACGTCTGCAAAAAGGCAATAAATATCTCAAAGCAGCTGACGGGTGCAGCGCGAGTGACCTGGGGACTGAATGCTGAGGTCATGCGAGTAATATATACTGCAGTCGTTGAACCGGTCATTCTGTACGCGGCAAGCGTGTGGGCAAAGGCGGTAGACAGAATGTACGTCAGGAAACAGCTCGACGTTGTCATCAGGGGCTTCGCTCAAAAGATTAGTAAAGGATACAGAACGGTGTCTATGAACTCGGCTCTCATCCTGACGGGACTGTTACCCCTCGACCTGCGAGTCAAGGAGGTGGCATCCCTTTACGAAGCCAAAAGAGGAAGGCCTCAGGAAGTTCTCGCAGATCGTTCCGTAGAGACGAGAGCCAGCTTTTTTGCGAGGCCACATCCTGCTGAGGAGGGGGAGTTGGTCTTTGGCTGCTTGGACAGTGAAACCGACGTGCAGCTTAGCATGGAGGAGGGTGCAGTAAGTATCTTCACGGACGGAAGCAAGATAACAGGAAAAGTTGGAGCCGCACTATCTTGGTGGGATGGTGCGGTTGAAACTAAAAGCCGGAAATTCAAATTAGAAGAATACTGCACCGTCTTCCAGGCCGAGCTATACGCAATCTACCGGGCCACGGAACTAATTCAAAGCAGCAAGAAAACAGAATTTGCAATTTATAGTGATTCGCGGTCGACCTTAGAACTCTTAAAGAACAATGACGCATCCCACTTGCTAGCTGTCAAAACAAGGAATATCCTACGCTCAGTGAGACGGTCGGGAAAAACAGTGAAGCTTTACTGGGTAAAGGCCCACATAGGTATCTTGGGTAATGAGAAAGCTGACATGCTGGCCAAAGAAGCGGCCCAAAATAAAAAGACAAAAGCTGACTATGACCTCTGTCCTGTTTCATTCATCAAAAGAACCAACAGAGCTCGTTCCGTTGATGAATGGAATAAGAGATACGTCACTGAAAACAAGGCAGCAACTACAAAAATGTTCTTCCCGACTGTCTTTGAGGCCTACAAGGTGTGCGGGGATATACGCCTGACCCAGTTGCACACTCAGCTCTTCACCGGTCATGGAGGATTCTCTGAATACCTCCACAGGTTCAAAAGAAAAGACTCTCCCTCATGTACCTGCGATCCTGACGCGACAGAAAACATAAGTCACCTTCTCACGGAGTGTCCTAGATTTGGTAAGGAAAGGCACGACATAGAAAATAAAATAGACATAAACGTAAATAAGGACACAATAGCAAAAATAATGGAAAACAAATATAGCCGACATGACTTTATAAACTATTGCACAAATATATGCAAAAAAGTAATAGAGTGTAACAAGACATAGAATAAGAAATTAACACAGTTAATATACTGCGATATATTAATAGAGTGTTAAGAAAAATAGCTGTTATAAGACAAATAAATAAAAATAAAAGTAATGGTTAATAAAGCACAGTAAAGAATACTAATAAATAAATAAAAATAAATAAATAAAGTAGGACGTAAATAAAAATAAATCAATACAAAATGTCCCAACGGGAACAGAACAACAATAAACAACATTGCCCATAAAACTGACAAAAGATAAAAACAACTCCGACCACAACATCGGAGAGAAACGAGAAAAAAAAAAAAAAAAAAAAAAAAAAAAAAAAAAAACCTAACCTAACCTTTTTTTTTTTTTTTTTTGACGCGGGGAATGCGTTACGCACCTTACCTTCCGTTGGGGGAGACGGAGGCGTGTGTGGGACTCCCGGCGCCCTGAAAAGGGCGCGGCTCCGTCCTGGCTGATAAGGACGGGGTGTACCCACTAAACCCCGCGGTGTTCCTGCATCGCCTGAGTGGCGGTGACATGGGTGTCCGGACGAGCCTTAGTCTTCCACATCACCACCGGCGACCTGCCCGCCTACATAAGGCCGGGCCCGGCATGCCCCCTCTGATTAGGGGGGCTGGTGGGAATAACCGGGAACACCGAGTTATTTCCACCCAATAAAGGTAGTGGCCTGTGCAATGCAGGCGGCGGCGCCCCCGCGCCTCCGGCCTGCTGACCACCACCAGGGATGAGAAGATGGCGATCATACATTCGCCTTCTCATCCCTCTTCTACGTCTGCGGAGCGATGGTGCGAATGGGTCATCCTCTCGCTCACGCTCCGCGGACTCCTTCTGGGAGATTACTTCTTCACAGAAGGAGGCTACCGCCTTCCAGGCTCCTTCACTATCAAGCATGGCATTGACCACGCTTGGCAGTGAAAGGTCCTGGCCAACAACTGCGCAAAGCACACGGCGCTGTTCCTCCCAGTTTGGGCAAACTGCGAGGGTATGCTGCGCTGTGTCTTCCGCCGCGCCACAGTGGTGGCACGACGCTGATTCCTCCCTCCCGATTCGGTGCAGGTACGATCCGAAGCATCCATGCCCGGATAGCACCTGCACCAAACGGTAGGTGAGAAAACCGTGCGGACGTTCGACCCATTGGTCCACGACTGGACCTATAGCGTCCAAGGTGCGACGGCCATATTGCGCTTGAGCCATTTGCTCTTTCCACAGTCGGAACATGGCTTCCCTTTCCTCTAGCCTTTTGGTGCCAACTTCATCTGGTGCTGGGCGCCAGCCCTGCGCTTTTTGTGCTGCCGTCCATTCGTAAACGGCAGCCAAAATACCAGCTTCCAGCTCCCAAGGAGGGGTACCGGCAAGAACGCAAGCGGCAGAGTGGCCTACGGTGCAGTAGGCTCTCGCCACTCGCCCTGCTATGACTCGTTGGGGCCTGCGGAGGAGAGTCGCATTCTCCCTCCTGGCGATCGCATCCACCCATATAGGAGCGCCATAAAGAGCCATGCTCTTTAGGATTCCGGCATAAAGGCGCCGGCATCTAGTTTTTGGTCCTCCCATATTTGGAAGGAGCCAGCTAAAAGAACCAGCTGCCTTGATGAGACGTTCTGACAGGGCGCTGAAGTGCGCTCCGAAACGCCATTGCCCGTCCAATGTAAGGCCCAGATATTTCATCTGGGCCTTAACCTCCACCCGTACTCCGCCGACGATAATGTGAGGGTCTGGAGGAGTACGCTGCCGGGGCCCCGGAAAGAAAAGTGCCTCTGTCTTCTCTAGAGCCACCCGCAGGCCCAGGCGACGGATTCTCTCAGCGACTAAAGTCCCGCCCGCCGAGGCCAGCCGCGCCGCCGCTTCAAAGGTTTTCCCTCGAGCGGTGACGAGAGTATCGTCCGCGTAGCAGATGACACTCATGCCTGGCAGAAGTGCACCCCGGAGTAGCCAGTCATACCCGATATTCCACAGGAGCGGCCCAAGAACCGACCCCTGTGGAACACCAGTCTCTGCACTTCTACGGCCCAGGTGGGCGTCCCTGTTGATGAATAGGACCTCGCGGTCCTTAAGGTAGTCTGCCAACAGGGTCTGCAGGTAGTGGGGCACTCCATGATAACGGAGAGCCTCCAAAATTGCAGAATGAGGGATAGAATTGAAGGCGTTGGCTATATCAAAAGATACAGCCAACACTCCCTCTCCCCTCTCCGCAGCCTCCTGGGTGACGCTTTTAAGCCTCTTCAGGGCATCTATTGTGGACCGGCCTTCCCGGAAACCAAACTGTTTGTCGGATAAATCTGGGCCGGTCGAAGATAGGTGCTCCTTCAGACGGGAAGCTATGATCCCTTCAAAGAACTTCCCCGCCTCTATCAGGAGCACTATCGGTCGATATCCTGACGGTGCATTAGCAGGTCGTCCCTCTTTGCGCAGTAGGCATAAGAGTCCCTCCTTCCAGGATTTCGGGAACTTCCCAGCCTCAAAGCAACGATTAAAGAGGTCCCGAAATCTGTCCTCCATAAATCGTACGACGATCGCCAGCACTTTCGCCGGCACACCGTCGAGGCCCGGCGCCGTCTTTTTCAGACGGAGGTGCAATGCCGCTCCTCTGATCTCCTCGACTGAAACTGGGTCAAACCCGTCAGTCGGAGAAGCACTTCCGACCGGGGGATTCATTCCTGGAGGGGTAATGAATTCGGTGCGGTCAGGGAACAAAGCCCGCACCACATTCTCTAAGAGAATGGGCTCAAGAGTCTCTGTCAGTGGGGGACCAATGGGGCGCAGTTTGTTGCGCGCCGCCTTGTACGGTCTCCCCCACGGATCGTTGTTTAGACCCTCAAGCATCTCCTCCCTGGCCCTGTCTTTTGCCGCCGCTATCGCCGCTTTGAGGACGCGCTTTGCCTCTTGATAAGAGGCATATAAGCGGTCCTCGTTTTGTTCGTCTCTGCGGCGGCGGCGGCGGCTCCGCGTGTATTCCCTCCGGGCCGCTACACAAGCTGCGCGAAGGTCCGCGATTTCTACCGACCACCAATAAACGGCCCGACGAGGAGGAGGCCGGCAAGATCGAGGCATGCTTGCGTTGCACACCTCGGTCATAGCTTCTTGCAGCTGAACAGCAGCCACGTCTACATTGGAACTGGTGGGAGCACCAAACCAATCCTGCACGAATGCCGCCTCACAAGCTATATCCCGGTCCAAACGGGTAAGGGCCCATCTGGGAAACGGTGACTGGCCTGAGCGAGCCGCTCTCTGTGGGTGAAGGGTGGAGAGCTCGATCCGGATGTATCTATGATTGGAGAGGTTCTCCACCATATCGACCTGCCATTTGGACACGTGTGCAGCGAGTGCAGGGGTGGCGAACGTGACGTCCACCACTGACCCTCCCTGCCGGTGCAAACACGTGTGGGTTGCCCCTCTGTTAAGGAGGGACAGGCCAGCCGACGTGGCCCAAAGCTCCAGAGCCCGTCCTCTAGGATCGGTGGCGGGATTACCCCAAGCTCTCGACTTGGCATTCAGGTCTCCCAGGACTAAAACCCACCTGAAGCCTGAGATGGCGCGTCCCACCACGGCCCCTAGTTCCTGCAGAAAGCCCTCAAACTCTGATAGAGGGCGGTTGGGGGAGAAGTAAACGCCCACGAGAGCTATTTCTCCCCATGCGGCGGCCACGTATCCATGTCCTCTCTCGATAGTTGAGAGGGGAGGGGAATCTGAGGAAGACCGCGGGATGATTGCCACCAAGCCGTCCCGGTCACCCACCCAGTTGGGAGGCACCGAGTACGGCTCGGCTACAACGGCTACTCCAGCCGACCACTCTGCCAGAGTCTGAATAAGCAGATCCTGAGCCGCCCTGCAGTGATTCAGGTTGCCCTGGATTAGTGTGCGTTGTGCTATAGTCGGCATTTATTCGGACATTGCACCGCTTTCCTCATTATTCGGGAGGGCCCGAGCAGTTGCAGTGGCAGGCCGGGTCGAAGCCTGTATTCTGCCCTTCTTTGCGGGGGGATTGCACTTTCTCCCTCCCATGACGTGGTCTGCGGGCCTTCCACTGGCCGCACAGATGGCGCACTTTGCTTTCTTCTCGGTGCAGGAGGCGGCCTTGTGGCCGGCTTTCCCGCAGCGGAGACAAAGCTTGGCCCGGTCTATATCCGACGGACACATAGCCCTCGTGTGTCCGGTGGCGTAGCACCGGAAGCAACGTAAAGGCTGCTGTTCAAGTGCTCGGACTACGCACGAGCTGAGGCCAATCATTAGCCGCCCCTTGTTTAGAACGGTTTTGGCGGCAAGCACAGGACACTGAAGGCGTACAGTGCCCAGTCCTCCACGACCACGTCGGACATCGCTTGCCTTGATTGCCTCCGCAGTGCAACCGCCAATCGACGCGATTGCTGCCACCACGTCGCTTTTGGAGACAGAATCCTCCAAACCACTGACCTCTATGGAGGACAATTTCGTCGGCCTTGTGACATTGGCCAGGTCTGACACAGCCTCTTTCAATTTTGCCGCAAAGGAGTCGGCATGGGTATCACGCTCCGCTCCAGGGAACTCAAAGATACGAGCCCCAGTCTGGGTCTGACGACAAGTGACGGTTTGAATACCCATTTCGGCGGGCTTAACCGTCTCGCGCGCTTTAATAAGCACCGCCTCGTATGTGACCCCCCGTTCCGCAGCCTCGGGTGAGATGGTCACCACGACTGCCGCGGTTTTAGGGGGCGTCAGCTTGGCTTTTTGGGCCAGGGTGGCAGAAGATTTTCCGCCAACTTTCTTCCCCTTCCCAGTCGATGTCGACGGTTTGGGGTCTGAAGAAGGGACTGCCTTCTTATTCTTCTTCTTCTTTTTCCCCCTCTTTCCTACCTGGGTCCAACCATCGTTGGCGGCAGTGGTGGAGGGGAGCAACACATCTTCTACAGATGCCTCTGAGGGTGTTGGGGCCACAGACCTCAAAGATTTGGACGGACCAGGTTGCGGCTCAGAGATTGGCGGAACCGTCTCCGCGGACCTAACTGCCTTTACCGCCCCAGGATTTGGCTTAGGTTCAGCTAGACGTGATGGGGTCTCTACAGCCTTGGTTTTCTTCCCCTTACCTTTACCCTTGGTGGGTTTAGGTTTGGGAAGCAAAGCAGTTTCGGCCTCAATACCCTCCGTCAAATCCGTGACCGGGTCCAGGATACGTTTAGTGGCAGACAAATTGGCTACAAGACCACTCTGGGCCAGCCTCTTTTGGTCTGCAGCCAGTGGAGGACGTATCCTTTTCTCCGGCAAGAGGCGGTCTTCGATGCCTGCCAGGCAGGATCGAGTAAAAGCCCTTTCCTCCATAATGACCTTGCGTATAAGGGACTCAAAGTCAGCAGGCAGGGGTGGCTGACAGGACTGAGAGACCATCAAATTTTCAGTCACCGACCCAATCGTAGTTGTCGGAGCAGGTGAGGCAGCTGATACGGAAGAGGCATTCTGCACCACCGAATGTTCGGTGAGTTTCGCCTGTATTTCCTCCAACTGCCGCCTCATGCTCGTCATCTCTGCCTGCAAACGAACATTGGTCGCCTGCAGCCTTTGCGTCTCTTCTGAGACGGAGCGCCTCGAGAGTTCCTCCATGATAGCTTTTAGGGAGCAAGCCCTAGTTTTCAAGCTCTTTTGGAGGGTGCCTTTGAGGTTGGAGGATTTGGCAGCGATTTCAATAATCTCCGCCGTGTCCTCCTCTACCATCACTGAGAGCTCGTCCACTGTCTTGTCCTCAAAGTTTGAGAGGGACACTCCATATCCATGCCTAGCACGAGCAAGGCGGGTCTGGCGTTCTTTTTCAGCCACCCTTTCCTCGAGCTCCAGCTGGAGTGCCTCTTTCTTAAGCCTGTTGAGCTCTTTTTGAGCCTCTGATAGGCCAACGTAATGCCCTGTGGTGGGCTTTCGTCCACGCTTTGGAGCCGCAGCCTTCTTGGCTGACTTCTTTGAGGGGGTGTCGGATAGCGATCCTCCTTGCCCGTCCTGCTTGCGTTTGCGCAAATATTTGGCACATCCGCTGGTTGCCGACGCATCAGTGAGTGTAGACGCATCTGAGTCAGACATGTCACTTTCTCTGAAAAATCGAGAACCACCATTAGATGCCACCGAAGTGGCGCGGCTTGAAGCCGTAAAGCTAAAACGTGCACCTGCGTTGCCGCCGATGCTCGTGGTTGGGGTGACTTCGAGATCCTCCTCCTCTCGTCCAGGATCTCTTGGTCGAACAAACAACTCCTGAGAGTCGTCCATTGCGCTCACAAAATCGCACTCGATAAATTTGCTCCTAGTCGCCACTGCGTGACCGCGCACGAACTAGGGCCAACGCCAATAAAAGAATACTCGATTCGCACTCAAATTCGCCCACAATTTCGCCCTTGCGAGTTCTGCCACCTAGTTCGCCACTGCGTGACCGCGCACGAACTAGGGCCCAGGCCTGACGACGGGGACGTATCGCAAGAACGTAGATCACAAACACTTAGATCAACATTGTGGGCCAGGCCCAACCTAACCTAACCTAACCTAACCTAACCTAACCTAACCTAACCAACTAACTATTCGATTCGACTCGAACGATTCGAACTAACGATTCGATAACTATTCGAACGATTCCTTCAACCCAAAAAAGGCCCCCGGAGCGGATGGATTAACCGCTGATATATGTAGCAGAGCCATTGTGTGTGATCCAGAGGCATTCCTGGCATTGCTTAATAAATGCCTAGAACACGGTTACTTTCCTGAGGCCTGGAAAGAAGCTACGGTGGTGATGCTCAGGAAACCAGGAAAGGGTGATTATACCAGCCCCAAATCATACAGGCCAATTGGACTACTGCCAATTCTGAGCAAAATTTATGAGAAAATGTTAGTGGCCCGCCTTAGATTCCATATAATGCCGAAAATGAGTACTCGCCAGTTCGGGTTCATGCCCCAGAGAAGCACCGAAGACTCCCTCTATACGCTAATGAAATACATTCGTAAAAACTTAGATCTGAAAAAGATCGTAACCGTAATATCTCTGGATATAGAGGGAGCCTTCGACAGTGCGTGGTGGCCAGCAATAAGAGTCCGACTGGCTGAGGAAAACTGTCCGGTAAATCTCAGGCGAGTCATAGACAGCTACCTCAGTAACAGAAAAGTCAAGGTGAGGTATGCAGGGGAGGAATACCAGAAAACTACCGGAATTGGCTGTGTCCAGGGTTCTATAGGGGGTCCGATTCTTTGGAACCTTTTGTTAGACCCGCTGTTGAAAGGCCTAGCTGCGCGAGAAGACTACTGTCAGGCTTTTGCCGATGACGTTGTTTTAGTATTTGCCGGCGAAACAGCTCGAGACGTGCAGATACGCGCCAACGCGGCTCTCGAATATGTTCAAGCGTGGGGTGTCCAAAACAAGCTACGATTTGCCCCACAAAAAACGACTGCGATGGTCATTACCCGCAAATTAAAATACGATACCCCACGCTTGACCATGGGCGGGATAGACATACCTATGTCCAATGAGATCAAAATGTTAGGCGTCACAATTGATGACAAGTTAACATTTAACGCACACATCTCAAATGTATGTCGAAAGGCGATAGGCGTATATAAACAGCTGTCCAGAGCAGCCAAAGTGAGTTGGGGACTTCACCCGGAGGTCATAAGGATTATATACATGGCAACAATGGAGCCTATTATTCTGTATGCCGCCAGCGTCTGGGCACCAGCCGCTGAAAAGCTGGGAATCATGAGGCAGTTGGGCGTAGTGCAACGCGGAATTGCTCAAAAATTGTGCAAGGCATATAGAACGGTCTCCTTGAACTCGGCACTCGTTTTAGCAGGAATACTACCCCTCGACCTCAGAGTCAGAGAAGCAGCTTCGTTGTACGAAGCGAAAAAGGGAGTGCCTCAGCGGGTGCTGGGTGATAGGAGTGTCGAAAGTATGGCCTCAGCACTGGAAGTTCCACATCCCGCAAAACGTGTCGAGCTGGAGATTATCAGCCTGGTAGATGAAGAGCAACTGAACTCCCATAGTAATTATGATGTACGCATATTTACTGATGGGAGCAAAATTCAAGGAAAAGTCGGCGCCGCGCTTTCAATGTGGAATGGCGAGGCTGAAACGAAATCCGTGAAACTCGCTCTCCCAAAGTATTGTACAGTCTACCAGGCTGAGCTATTGGCAATATGCGAAGCAACCAAAGCAATCCGCAAGCACAAAGCCTCTTCGTTTGGAGTTTACAGCGACTCTATGGCAGCTCTCCAAACTGTTAAAAACCACAGTTGTCTCCATCCTCTGGCCGTGGAAGCAAGGGAAAATATGAGATATTCATTTCTCCAAAACAAGGTGGTAACCTTGTTTTGGATAAAAGCTCACGCAGGGTTAAACGGAAATGAGAGAGCTGACAAGTTAGCAAAGGAGGCGGCTGTGAACTCCAAACGAAAACCAAACTATGATCTATGTCCGGTTTCATACATCAAGCAAAGCATTCGTGCTGGAACGCTTGATGAGTGGAACCGGAGGTATCAGACGAGTCAAACTGCCTCAATCACAAAACTGTTTTTCCCGGATGCAGTGGCGGCGTACAGGGTGGTACGCAAATTAAAAATTGGCAGCGTTCAAACGCAAATAATGACAGGTCACGGTGGGTTCTCAGAATACTTGAATCGATTCAAGTGCAAGGAGAGCCCATCGTGTATTTGCGACCCCGCGGTTAAAGAATCGGTCCCGCACCTGTTATTTGAGTGCCCCACTTTTGGCAGGGAACGTTTTGAATTTGAGCAGAAATACAATGAGAGTTTAAAAGCAGAAAACACCTGGAAGATAATTTTGGCAAAAAATAGAGAAAACTTCTTAAATTACTGCAAACATATTGCAGAAAAAGTAATACAAAGAAATAAAACATGAAAAAGAAAACTATGTTATCATAATATAATGAATAAGTATATTGTAGAATAGCATAACAAAACAAAAGATAAATAAATAAATTGGTAAGCAGAAATTTAAGAAATAATAATTATAGGTAAGGAAAATAAAAACAGCTAAATATAGATGAAATACAGAAATCGATAATAAAAATTGCAAAGTAAATAAAATGACGTCAGGGCTCTTATGCGCCCTTACCCTCAGAAATTAAAAAGAAAAATATAATTATTGTAGAAGTGTAAAACGGAAACCGAAACACAAAGTCTTCGCCCCGTGGTGAAGGACAACGGAGGTAATAAAAAAAAAAAAAAAAAAAAAAAAAAAAAAAAAAAAAAAAAAAAACCAACTAACTATATCTCGACTGAAAATATTGATATTTTGATCGGACTTTTTTGTTTTTCCTGCGTGTTTAATTTTACCCGAGTGTGCTGTGCACTTTTTGGAGCGATCTTGCGCGAATTTTTCAGTTTTTAGCGAAAATTCAGTTTTTTCATACATTGTTAAATTTCAAATTTGCATAACTCGCGATCGGCTTAACCGATTCGCGTGATTTAAATTCTCAATAGCCTGGTGCATTGTTCTTCACATCCTGACTGCGTGACGACGCGCTTGCGCGCCATCCGCCATATTGACTTTTTCAAAAACACCCATTTTTCAGGGTTTTTTCTAAATTGCCAAAAATTTTTCTATTACCGCTACCCTGAAAATACTTACCATCGTGTCCAGCGTCGCAAGCCGCATCCAACGACGTGTCGCACGCCGTGATCCGGCACCTGAAAAACGAATTTCGACTGAGTTATAAACTATAACTCTACCACGGATGACCTTTTTGGTATAGAGGGATATACACTGAGTAGTTATTTGTTTTAAATTATCGACACGTACCCTAGTTTGTTACCCCTTTTTTATCAAAATGTATGGATATAGAACCCCGGTTAAGAAATCCGCGCAGTCGCGAACCTCGCCGGACAGACTAGTGGAATCGCAACCACTCACCTCGACCTCATCGACCGCCTCGTCTCTTGCGTCAAATGAAAGACGTAGTATATCTGAGGTGGAAACTATACCTAAAACGCCACCGCAGAGTTCTCAAGTACCACTGCAGACCGACCTCACTGTCACCAAGCCCAAACCAAGTACGAGCCTCTCGCAGAGTGTCAGGGTCGCCGCGCGAAGATCTTCCACGGAGGGCAACAAGACTTCACCGAATTCGGTTAAGTATATGAACCGAACAACTGAAGCTAGAGCGTATCTACAAAAAGCTAAACTACACCTAAACAACTCACGAAACCTAAAAACCGATATTAAAACCGAAGTGACGCAAGCGGTAGAGAACTTGTATCGACTAGTGAGGGAAACTGAAGCAGAACTAAATGAGCTCAAACAGGGCCATATCGTAGGAGAGAAGACGCAAAACAACACCGGTGAATCTAAAGAACAAAATAACAATAGTATAGGGCAGGACCTTATTATATCAAAAATAGAGGAAAATAAAAAATTGTTATTGGAAAATAACGGAAAAATTGAAGAAATGAGACAACTCCTACAGAAACGGACAGACTCTGCGGATGGATTGACATACGCCAGTGTGACTGCGGGTCATCCATCAAACAGATTTTCAGAAAGAAGAGCCCTTCACTCAGTAGTAGTTGCCTCAAGGGACGAAACCGAAACTGGAGAAGATGTACTTAAGAGAGTAAGGGAAGCGGTTGACGCAAAAGAAGGCTGGATTCAGGTGGAAAGAGTCAGAAAGGCTAAGGATAGGAAAGTCGTCATGGGCTGTAAAACAAAGGAGGAGAGAGAAAAGATCAAGGAAAGGCTTAGAGAAGCAGGAGACCACCTCGTTGTCGAAGAAGTGCAGAACAAGGATCCGCTTCTGGTCCTCAAGGATGTCTTACTGATCAACAGTGATGAGGACATACTGAAGGCGTTGAGGAACCAGAATCGAGATGTTTTTAATGGACTCGGCAGTGGGGATGATCGTCTTGTCATCAAGTACAGGAAGAAAGCCAGGAATCCCCTTACCAATCACGTGGTACTAAGTACATCCCCGGTTATATGGAGGCGTGTGACCGCGGTGGGGACACTGCACATTGACCTGCAACGGGTTAGAGCTGAAGACCAGTCTCCACTTGTGCAATGCTCGCGTTGTCTGGGATATGGTCACGGCAAGCGATTTTGCAGAGAGTCTGTGGACCTGTGCAGTCATTGTGGTGGTCCTCACCTAAAAACAGAATGCGCCGAATGGCTGGCCGGAGGATTGCCATCGTGCAAAAACTGCAGTAAGGCCGATTTAAGTCGGAGAGAGCATAATGCATTCAGCAACGACTGCCCAGTACGTAGAAAATGGGAAGCACTGGCTCGCTCCGCAGTAGCCTACTGCTAAGGTTGCACCTGGCCCCACTTCCCACTACAGGATGTTTCAAGCCAACCTCCAAAGAAAAAAATTGGCAACTGAAGAATTACTTCTAGAAAGTAAAACACAAGGGATTGCCATGGCCCTGATCCAGGAACCCTACATAGGTGGCACAAAAACCATGAGAGGATACGGAGGTGTGCGGGTCTTTCAAAGCGCTGAGCAGGGAGAAGGGGTAGTCAAGGCGGCAATACTGATCTTCGATCCCGACCTGGACGTTAAGCAATACCCGAAACTCACCACTAACAACATCGTTGTGGTGGGAGTCCAGACCAGCGCTTGGAAGATCACCCTAGTCTCCTACTACTTCGAACCGGACCAACCTATAGGGCCATACCTGGAACAGCTGAAAAGAATTAGCGAAGAAGTCGGTCATTCTAACTTAATTGTTGGGGGGGACTCAAATGCGAAGCATCCTTGGTGGGGAGGAACTGAAGTGGACCACAGGGGAGAGGAGGTGTTGGGAGCGTTGGATGAGCTGGGACTCCAAATAATAAATAGCGGTAACACGCCAACCTTCGACACCATCAGAGGGGGCCAAAGGTTCACCAGCTTCGTTGACATCACTTCTTGCTCTGGTGACTTGCTCGATCTGCTGGAGGAGTGGAAAGTAGTGGTTAACTTGACGTCCTCCGACCACAGTGGCATAGCATTTAATATTCGTCTCAAAAAAGCCAAAGGCACAAAAATAGCAAGGACAACTCGAATATTTAATACAAAAAAGGCAAACTGGAGCCAGTTTCGTCAGAAACTGGACCAGTTAAAGCTCGAATACAATTTAACCAAAACAGAAGTCGGAAAAATCAATTGCGTTTCACAGTTAGACATAGCTATCAATCTCTTTAATAAGATAATAAAAGAAGCATGTGAATGCTCCATCCCTAAAAAGAAAAACACCGAAGTCCTTGCTATGCCATGGTGGTCTGAGGAGTTAGCTGCCATGAAAAAAGAGGTCACCACAAAAAAACGCAGAATTCGTTGTGCTGCTCCAGTCCGAAGAGCTAGAGTTGTGGAGGAGTACCTAGAGGCTAAAACAAAATACGAGTCGGAAGCTAAAAGGCGTCAAATAGAAAGCTGGAAGGAGTTTTGTGGGAAGCAGGATAAAGAGGGATTGTGGGAGGGTATATACAGGATAATAGGAAGAACGACAAAAAGAGAGGAGGACCTACCGTTGGAGAGCGAAGGGAGGACGCTAAACGCAAAAGACTCAGCGAAGTTACTCGCAGAGACATTTTATCCTGAGGATAAAATGGAAAATGATAACTGCGAGCATCGGCAAACAAGAGAGAAAGCAGATGTGGTAAACGAAGGAAGTCATGATGACATGAATGATCCTGAATTTACCATGACTGAACTCCTAACAGCCCTGAGGACGTTTAATCCCAAAAAAGCTCCTGGAGAAGACGGCTTCACTGCGGACATTTGTTCTCATGCAATTAGCAGTGACCCCGAATTGAGTTTGAGCCTGCTAAACAAATGTCTGCAGTTAGGTTATTTCCCAAAATGTTGGAAGGAGGCCACTGTGGTAGCCTTGAGGAAGCCAGACAAAGATGTGTATACCAATCCAAAATCCTACCGACCGATAGGCCTCTTACCTGTGCTGGGTAAACTATTCGAGAAGATGCTGGTGGCCCGTCTCAAATTTCACCTTCTCCCAAGGATGAGTACTCGCCAGTTCGGATTCATGCCCCAGAAAAGCACCGAAGACTCTCTCTATGCCCTGATTCAACATATAAAAAACAAACTAAATGCGAAAAAGTTGATAACTGTTATCTCATTGGACATAGAGGGAGCCTTCGATAGCGCATGGTGGCCCGCAATTAGAGTCCGACTGGCAGAGGAAAAGTGTCCAGTAAATTTGAGAAGGGTCTTGGACAGCTACTTGAGCGAGAGACTGGTGAAGGTGAGGTACGCTGGTGAGGAGCATAGTAAAAGAACAAGTAAGGGCTGCGTCCAGGGCTCTATTGGTGGTCCAATGCTCTGGAACTTGTTGCTCGATCCGCTCCTAAAAACATTGGAAAAAAGAGGTGATTACACACAGGCTTTTGCCGACGATGTGCTCATGGTGTTCGACGGTAATACAGCTCAAGAGGTGCAAAGACGGGCCAATGCCGCTCTCGAACATGTTCGGATGTGGGGTGTCCGCAACAAACTAAAGTTCGCGCCACATAAGACCAAAGCGATGGTCATCACGAGGAAACTCAAATACGATACACCACATCTGAGCATGGGCGGGATCGACATTGGTATGTTTGATAACATAAAAATTCTGGGTCTAACCGTCGACCGAAATCTGACATTCAACGACCATGTCACCAATGTTTGTAAAAAAGCAATTGGGATTTACAAGAGATTGATCACGGCTGCCAAGATCAGTTGGGGACTGCACCCTGAAATAATAGGTATCATATACAGAGCTTGTGTGGAACCAATCGTGCTGTACGCTGCCAGTGCCTGGGCCCCAGCTGTGAAAAAACTAGGAGTCATTAAACGGCTTAATACCATTCAGCGTGGATTTGCACAAAAGCTTTGCAGGGCATACCGAACGGTCTCCTTAAACTCGGCACTGGTCCTGGCTGGGATACTTCCCCTTGACCTTCGGGTTCGCGAGGCAGCCTTATTATACGAGGCCAAAAGAGGAGTGGGGGATCCCTTGCCGGGACTGGGAGATCGAGAGGTCGAGCGTATGGCCCTAGCAATCGAAGCTCCCCACCCTGCAAAGCAAGTCAACCTTAAGTTCGACTGCCTAGTGGACCAGCAAAGTGTGGACTCGAGCAGTAATCACGATATACGAATTTTCACGGACGGCAGTAAGATTGGGGGTAAAGTCGGAGCAGCCCTATCCATATGGAATGGAGCTTTAGAGACTAAAACCCTCAAACTAAATTTGCCGTCGTACTGCACCGTATATCAAGCTGAGCTTCTGGCAGTGTGCAGGGCCACAAGGATGATCCTGGGGCACGGAGCTTCCTCTTTCAGTATATACAGCGATTCCATGGCGGCACTTCAAACTGTCACAAACCTCGGAACCCTCCATCCGCTGGCTGTTGAGACAAGAGAAAATTTAAGGACAATATCTCACCAAGGGAAAGCTGTGTCTTTATTTTGGATAAAAGCGCATGCCGGATTTGAGGGGAATGAGAGAGCTGACCAACTAGCAAAGGAGGCCGCCATGGGATCAAAGAGGAAACCTGAATATGATCTATGTCCTGTCTCATTCGTCAAACGAATAATCCGTGAGGAAACGCTCGGCGAGTGGGACAGGAGATACATCTCAGGTGAAACCGCCTCAACCACAAAGATCTTTTTCCCGGGAGCAGTCGCGGCGTATAGGATAATACGCAAAATTGAAACAAGCAGCCTATTAACGCAGGTAATGACGGGACACGGAGGATTCTCCCAATACCTGAACCGCTTCGGCCTAAAAGAGGATCCCTCGTGCGAATGTGAACCCGGAGTAGCAGAAACAGTCCCACACCTATTGACTGAATGCCCAATATTTGCGAAAGAGCGCTTTACACTGGAATGTGTATTAAACAGCAAAATATTAATAGAAAATATATGCGAAATAATGATTAGTAAAGAAAGAGAAAAGTTTTTGGATTATTGCACTAAAATAGTTAAAATTGTAGCAGGTAAAAATAAAACCAGAAGTTAAAAATATGATGGCTGAATATACTGAAGTATATTTTAAGCACACCATATACAGATGAATAACCTGAAAAAAAATAAGAAAAAAATAAATAAATAAAAATAAAATAGACATAAAAAAATAAAATAAAATAAAAACTGTAAATAACTATAGCAATCGCAAATCGGATGTAATATACGCCATGACTAAAAAATAATATAACTATAATAAAATTAAATTACCACTAAAAGAAGGTCTCTGCTTATGGCAGAGGAACAACTAGGGTACAAATAAAAAAAAAAAAAAAAAAAAAAAAAAAAAAAAACCTAACCTAACCTAACCTAACCTAACCTAACCTAACCTAACCTAACCATTATAAATCAAAAATATTTTAAATTCAAAAACAAACTTTCAAATATAAATTAAATGGTGGAAACAGTCTCCGATTACGTTGGAGGAAATAAGAAATACACAAAAAAAAAAAAAAAAAAAAAAAAAAAAAAAACCTAACCTAACCTAACCTTTTTTTTTTTTTTTTTTTTGACGCGGGGAATGCGTTACGCACGATGTGTGGGACTCCCGGCGCCCTGAAAAGGGCACTGCTCCGTCCTGAAAAGGACGGGGTATACCCACTAAACCCCGCGGTGTTCCACCTGGCACCATTAGGGCGGGAACACGGGTACGCTTTCGCATTCTTCCGCGAACCCGCCGGTGCTGTCCGCTCTCGCGGACCCTCCACGTCTCGGGGTGGAAGAAGCTCGTGGATCACTCCTCCATCCACGAGGTCCTCCCACCCCGACCTCCTACACGGCGTGATCTGCCGGGAACACTAGGCAGATCACACCCTCCTCCTCGGCCTCCACTCCACCAGTACTGTAGCAGACTCCATCGAGAGTCTGCTACTAGGAGGCCATGTGGCTGATCTGATACGTGGCTCTGCCACCGACCACACCTCGGCCGCAGAGGATAGGGCAAGCGGCGCACCGTTATACCAACATGCCTCCTCCTCTGCGGCCCCACCAGTGCCGTTCCCAGGGAACGGCCTCGCCAGCTCGCAGGGGATACGGATTGCGAGCTCCCTACCCCCTGCGATCTCGCCACGGCCGCGAGAGATAGGGAGAACGGCGCACCGTAATACCGGCACTCCTCTTCTCCCGCGGTCCCACCTCCTAGCGCGTCCGCAGCGGACTTGTTCAGCCCGCTGGGAGCGCCCTCCTCGGGCCAGCCGGCGACTCCGAACAGGCCGGCCCAGGTTGCCTCTTCGCTTCACCGTGGACTTCCACAACCACGGTTACTAGAGCCCCCCCGCCACGACAAGGCGAGCAACCATCGGGGGGGAACCTAACCTAACCTAACCTAACCTAACCTAACCTAACCTAACCTTTTTTTTTTTTTATTTTTTTTTTTTTTGACGCGGGGAATGCGTTACGCACGATGTGTGGGACTCCCGGCGCCCTGAAAAGGGCACTGCTCCGTCCTGAGAAGGACGGGGTATACCCACTAAACCCCGCGGTGTTCCACCTGGCACCATTAGGGCGGGAACACGGGTACGCTTTCGCATTCTTCCGCGAACCCGCCGGTGCTGTCCGCTTGCGCGAACCCTCCACGTCTCGGGTTGGGAGGAGAGATCCACCACGAGCACCTCCCAACCCGAGCTACTCGACGTGATCTGCTGGGAACACGACGCAGATCACATCCTCCTCCTCGGCCTCCACTCCACCAGTACTGCTGCAGACTCCATCGAGAGTCTGCCGCTGGGAGGCCATGTGGCAGATCAGATCTGTGGCTCTGCCACCGACCACACCTCGGCCGCAGAGGATAGGGCAAGCGGCGCACCGTTATACCGGCATGCCTCCTCCTCTGCGGCCCCACCAGTGTCGTTCCCAAGGAACGGCCCCACAAGCCCGCAGAGGGATAGGGAGAAGATCCCTCCCCAACCTCCGCGGCCCCACCAGGGCCGCTACGAGGGAACGGTCTCGCCAGCTCGCAGGGGATAGGGATAACGTCCATCCCTACCCCCTGTGACCTCGCCACGGCCGCGAGAGATAGGGAGAACGGCGCACCGTAATTCCGGCACTCCTCTTCTCCCGCGGTCCCACCTCCTAGCGCGTCCGCAGCGGACTTGTTCAGCCCGCTGGGAGCGCCCTCCTCGGGCCAGCCGGCGACTCCGAACAGGCCGGCCCAGGTTGCCTCTTTGCTTCACCGTGGGCTTCCACAACCACGGTTACTAGAGCCCCCCCGCCACGACAAGGCGAGCAACCATCGGGGGGGAACCTAACCTAACCTAACCTTTTTTTTTTTTTTTTTTTTGACGCGGGGAAATCCTCATGGATACCCAGACGCCCGGGGCGGCGGCTGGGTTATGTCGGACTCTTACCGACTAAAACCCCGCGGTGTTCCACCACGCACCTTTAGGCGGGAACACGGGTACGCTTTCGCATTCTTCCGCGAACCCGCCGGTGCCGTCCGCTTACGCGGACCCTCCTCGGTCGGGGTGGGAGGGGCTATCCACCCCGAGCTACATATTGATGTGGGCTGCCGGGAACACGAGGCAGTCCACATCCTCCACGAAGGCCCTTACTGGTTCAAGTGGCCGGATTTCCCCGCCGACCACTCGATGAGCCTTCCCTAGGGCGGAAGGAGGTGGGCAAAAGCCCTCCTTCTTCGCCCTGCTCTCCGTCTGCGGATTGGAGCCGAGAGGGGGTCGTCCTCTCGGGTCCGCTCCGCTGCCTCCTTCTGCGACATTACTGCCTCGCAGAAGGAGACCATCGCCTCCCACGACCTTCTGTCGTCGACCATGGCCTTAACCACGGCCGGCAAGGAAAGGTCGCCACCAACGACAGAGACGAGCGCGGATCGCTCGTTCGCCCACGCTTGGCACACCCCCAGGGTGTGGTCGGCGGTGTCCTCACTGCTCGCACAGTGATGACACACCGCCGACAACTCCCTGCCGGCTATGCGGCACAGGTACCTGCCGAAGCACCCGTGCCCCGACAGGATCTGCACCAGCCGAAAGGTTAGCGAGCCGTGACGCCTATCCACCCACTCCTTTAGGACTGGGCGAACAGCCACCACGGTCCGCAAGCCCGCGCTTGGCTCTTGGAGCCGTTGCGCCCACCGGACGAGCATTTCGGTTTGAGCGTCCTGCCGCCACCTCTGGATCTCGTCAGTGGGAGGACAGCTCCCCTCTGCTCTGACCTCCGCTGATCGGTGATACACCTCCGCCAAGACCTCGGAGTCAAGGTCCCAGGGAGGCGTACCAGCGAGCACGCAAGCCGCCTCGTGCGACACAGTGCGGTATCCTCGGATGGCTCTGACGGCTAAGACTCGCTGCGAACGTTGCAGCAGAGTCCTGTTCGGGCCAGTCAAAGCCCCAACCCACACTGGCGCCCCATATAGGGCCATCGAACGGACCACACCCGTATACAGGCGCCGACAGGTCCGACTTGGTCCTCCTATATTGGGGAGCAGCCTCCCGAGAGCACAAGCGGTCTGGATCAGCTTTGGAGCTAATCTCCGGAAGTGCTCCCGGAAGTTCCACCTCGAGTCGAGGTAAAGTCCCAAATATTTCATCTGGGGCTTTACATCGAGTCGTATTCCATCAATCGTAATGTTGGCACCTGCAGGAGGCCCCCTCCTTGGTCCGTGAAAACACAAAACCTCGGTTTTGTTGAGGGCAACCCTTAGGCCCAACATTCGAATTCGCCCAACCACTCGCTGTACACCAGCAGTGGCGAGCGCTGCCGCCTCCTCGTAGCATTCTCCCCGGGCCGTGACCAACGTGTCATCAGCATAACAGATAAGGTCAAGGCCCGAAGGTAAGGCACCTCGCAAAACCCAATCATATCCGATGTTCCACAGAAGCGGTCCTAGGACCGATCCTTGTGGAACACCGCATCGCACAGCTCTCCTGTGGGTTCTGCCGTCCTGTCCGACCCATACTACCCACCTATCGGTCAGGTAGGCCTCGATCAATTTCCTCAGGTACAGTGGGAGCTGATGGTACCTGAGGGCCTCCAGGATGATGGAAAAG
The DNA here is from genome assembly GCA_948473455.1 of Teleiodes luculella. Lineage (NCBI taxonomy): Eukaryota > Metazoa > Arthropoda > Insecta > Lepidoptera > Gelechiidae > Teleiodes > Teleiodes luculella. The sequence continues at coordinate 2,858 of CAOKYR010000081.1, read as the reverse complement.
GGCAGCGAGTTGAACGCATTGGCTATGTCCAGAGACACCGCGAGCAATCGTTATCGTTATCGTTATCGTTATCGTTATCGTTATCGTTATCGTTATCGTTATCGTTATCGCTATCGTTCAGTCAGGTCAGGACATGTTCCGACAGGCCAGGACAAGACTTGACAGGTCAGGATGTGTCAAGATAGGTTAGTAGGAACATGTCAAGACAAATCGGTTCCGTAAGATTAGGTCAGGTTAGGTTAGTGTAGCTTTAGCTGGGTTAGGTTTGTTGCGGCGGTTCATAGTAGGCTATTGACTAGAAAATTTTAAAAATATTCTTCAATTTTAGCCAAGTTTGTCGACTTTGAAATTTTTGTCAGTTTTGATGCTAAAAATAAGTTGAAACTATTCGAATAGTACGGCCGTATTAACCCACTAACATTTTATCGATTTTTGCAAACTTTAATATTTTGAGTTTTCGTACCGGTTTCGTAGCACTTCTAGCACCTTCGTAGCACTTTCGTAGCACTTTGTAACGGTGCCCCGCACCCCGCCCTGCACGCCCCGCGATGACTCATCAGCCGGCACGTGCAGAGCAATGTGACGCCACGCCCACTCCGTTCCCCGCACACCGCAACGAGCCGCGCGGCAGTCAATCCCCACCACGCCGATCGATACCGGCACGCGGTGGGGAGACGGTCATGGTACATGCGTCTTTATAACCAGCGCGCGCGCATTCCGAACGACAGTCCCGTGAACTACATCAGCCAAGACAGACGTCCCGCGACGTGGCGCGTAAACCCGCTAACCTGGCTACCCGTAGAATAGCAGCACTTCCCCGTAAGACCAGCAGCGCAACCCAGTAACACCGCGGCATCACCCCGTTCCCGTAGAGCAGCCGAAATACCCGCCCATTCCTGGGATACCCAGTAAGTCTGCTCTGATTTCAATGCTGCCCCTGTGTTAATTATTATTTGCGCTCGAATTTCTCGATTTATTGCTGAATGCCACTGATATTTACCGTGCCTGTACCACTAACATAGCTATAAGTCTGTGTCCATATCTGTGTTCACATCTATCTGTGTGGTCCGTCCTAAGCTGGTCGTGCTGCCGTGGTCAAGGGCCTTACAGCCTCGGATTACGGGAGGACCACTAGACCAGCTGTGTGTCCCGAATAAGTGTTCATATATATTTGTGTGTCCGTCCTAAGCTGGTCGTGCTGCCGTGGTCGAGGGCCATACAGCCTTGGATTACGGGAGGACCACTAGACCAGCTGTGTGTCCGAAACATATTACGTGTCCTAGACCTAAGCACTAACATAGCTCTAAGACGGTACTCGATCCCGCTTGTCTTCTCAAAGTGGACCGGCGCCCCCGGGCAGCGGGCCAGTTTGAGGGTCGACAACGTGATCTCGCTTGTCGCGTCGAAGTGGTCTGGCGCCTTTGGGCAGCAAGCCACTTCGAGGCTGTACAACGCGACCCCGCTTGTCGTGTTGAAGTGGACCGGCGCCTTTGGGCTGTAGGCCAGTTCAAGACCAGACAACGCGACCCCTCGTGTCGTGTTGAAGTAGACCGGCTCCTTCGGGCAGTAGGCCAAATCGAGACTTGACAACGTATGTCGTATATACCAGTGGCATTAACCTGAAATGTAACTTCACCTGTATCATTTGCTAAAGCGCATATATTCCGGGGCATACCATTTTCTTGTCTCACCAATACTGCTATACTGTATTTTACCTGTCCGTGCTCTTGCTTTGCGTCTTGACCATCGCCTGTCGCTATTGACCGTACCGACCGCGTCCGCTAAACGTATATCGCCTCTCACGCTTTCCCCGCGACCATACCCGCCTAATGACCGCTATTGTGTTCTATTTTTCATGCACCTATGTACCTAGATTAAGTTATTAATAAATCACATGATTGTATTAAACCATAAACCTGTTGTTTCTGTCTTGAACCCGAACCCCTATGATACATGGAAATCGTACCATAAAAGGGGTCTTCACTTGCATCAAATCGGGCAGTTCTGATTTTTTTATATGTTGTATATAACGAGGTGGTAATGACAAATATAATTTTTCCAACTCGAAAGCCTTCCGGAACATTGTAAAATTCATGAAAAACCATTAAATTTTTCAGTTTTTGCCATTTTTTACCACCAAGGACCCGTTTTACGGTAGAAGTCACTATGAATTCTTTTAAAGTAGACTAAATTTGCAACAAAATGAAAATAGTTGGGTCTCGATAAGCTGAATAGTTTCAAAGATACAAGCTGTTCCAAATGTTTGCAAAATTTCTTAAATAATACAATTTAGAGTTTAGGGTGTCTGTCAAAAATATTTTTCTACTAAAGGTGTGCTTTTTATTATTTTTATATATAGTATAGGGTATATAATTATTTATAATAAAAAAAAACAAAACCATAATACAAATTTTTTGCAAACATTTGAACAGCTGTATCTTTGAAACTATTCAGCTTATCGAGACCCAACTATTCTCATTTTGTTGCAAATTTAGTCTGCTTTAAAAGAATTCATAGTGACTTCTACCGTAAAACGGGTCCTTGGTGGTAAAAAATGGCAAAAACTGAAAAATTTAATGGTTTTTCATGAATTTTACAATGTTCCGGAAGGCTTTCGAGTTGGAAAAATTATATTTGTCATTACCACCTCGTTATATACAACATATAAAAAAATCAGAACTGCCCGATTTGATGCAACTCAAAATGTACCAATTCCATGGACTACTAGTCACGATTAGCCCTGAGTTCTAATGTCCATGGACTGCGCTAGCCGGCACTCCATTACAACTTTCTTAGCACTTTTTTTCAAAAGTACTCTTCTGATATTTTTATTTCGTTGTGGCGAGTGGCGGCGGTTT
>CAOKYR010000080.1:7500-56911 GCA_948473455.1 Teleiodes luculella | reverse complement strand
AAGAGACGATGGTGGGTGGCAAAGGCGAATAAATAAAGAGAACCCGCAAAGGGGTAACACGCGGGAAATACATTAAGCGTGGGCGTATGCTACAATAACTTTTAGAGAACCATCGTACACTATCTTTGTCAGGACTACCCCAATTTGTCATCACTATTGAAACAGACTTTACCAACTATATCGAATGTCGTTACGATTGAAACACACTATACCAACTATATCGAATTCCATCACAATTGGAACACACTATACCACCATAGACTCGATTGTTTGTTATCATGAGCGATCGGGACCTAATCAATCCCTAAAAGGGGTTTAGGTAGATCCGAGCACCATCAAAATGCCATAAGGGGAAACTGGCATGGAAAACACTGAACATTTACAAACTGGCCAACCAAGGGGCCTCCCCGCCCGGACCTTATGTAACTCGACCAATTACAGTTACTCTACCCGCGGTCATGATAACAATGCCATAGCTAACACCATACGAATATCAGAACCTAGCCAACCTTGCTAGCGACACGATAATTAGATCACTTTACTCACGGTTTACAGACACCACTGGACTGTGGTACAAACAATATTCCAACAACCATTATTTCAACATACATCCAGATCTCACACCGTATCACACATCACAAAACACACCGGACTAGTACGTCCACCAGAATCACAACATATCCCTGACACACCAAGTTATCAACGCGGCTGCAGATCTACCCAGAGGGCTCGCCCGCCCCGAACAGCGCTATTTATGTGAGTGAACCACCCGGTCCCACTCCCGGTAGTAGGGCCTCCTGTCAAACGTCATCGCGCCTACTTCACTCCGGTCAACTTAATCGATTCTACCCTTTGATATTCGAGAACGTAAAATAAAAACTGTCATTCGATGTTTACAATCGATTTAAACGATCAATCTGGCTTCAATCGCCGACACGGCCATCCTGCGCTGACACACGTCCTCGTGTGTTCGATTCGAAACTAATTAAAAGCAACACTTAATACCGCTCGGCTATTCCTGACCAAAACAATACTAGATCGAAGAATGTTTAATTTCTGCCAGATAAATTCAGTTACAGTAAAAACGATCAAGTACCATTACAGTCACAAGTCACAGTGACATTACTAGTCGTAAACCGTAAACACTATTAAAGTCAAATATGAGGTATCTTATTCGCGGCCTACTGCTATCACATAGACTCGCAATGTCCATAAGTCAATTTCATGACTCCATGGTCTCTCCGAACCCTAATACTCGTACAACATAACCTTAGCCAGAGCAAGGTGCACGCCGCGCATGCACGGACTACTTAAAGTGAACTATTTCTGTTTCAATAGTGAGCGCGTCTCTTACTTTAAAAGAGAGCGTCCCTAAAAAAACAACAATGCACCACTAAAAGCACGCACAGATCTATTTACACAAACACAAGGACTCACCATGTCATACATGTGAGCCGGTATACTCAGTACACAGAATTGCAAAGAAGTCTCCCATGAGACTTGAATAAACACAAGGACTCACCATGTCACACATGTGAACCGGTGTACTCAGTACACATAATTGCAGAGGTCTCCCATGAGACTTAAATAAACACAAGGACTCACCATGTCACACATGTGAGCCGGTGTACTCAGTACACATAATTGCACAGGTCTCCCATGAGACTTAAATAAAAACAGTCATTAGCTCCAGCCGCACATCGCGCCCTGAACGATTCAAATCGCAGTTACGACTACGATGGAGCATAATGAAGACACAGAAATTTTAATAAGTAGCTCAATATTTGCAGAGAAATTTCTCATGAGATTCAAATAAAACAGTCATACCTCCAGCCGCGCATCGCGCCCTGAACGATTCAAATCGCAGTTACGACTACGACGACGGAGTGTATGAAAACACAAAAAAATAAGTAGCTCAATGCTCATACCCCCAGTCGCGCATCGCGCCCTGAACGATTCCAATCGCAGTTACGACTACGATGGAGCGTATGAAGATACAGAAATAAGTAGCTCAATGCGTGTTATCAACTTCGTCAAAAAGTTCGTCATGAATGTACTAGTAGCTACAGGTAGGTAGATTCTTTCACCGCTTTTAACGTACAACGAACTCTCAATATTTTTAAGATTTGAAACGGCTCTTTGCTTACATCGGGTTCAATTTAACTGATTTCGTTCCGCATTATTTTCTCAAACAACTAAACAAACTTATTTTCACAATTAAATCGAACGAGGTGGGTACTTTACGCCAGAATCACGTTTCCGAACCACGTAGCCAAACGAACAATAAATCACAAAAATTTAATTACGCGCGGTCTAATAGTTACACTGCTAAATATTTCAACCGATAATCTCCGAAAATTCAACCAAAATACAATCGAAAAGACCTATTGATGCAACGGGATATTTTCCGCAAACGTCAAACTCGGCGCGCATTATTTGGCGTACAATATTCTAACTACGTTTACGACAACAAATAGTACACAACAAAAGAAATTAACGAATTTAAACTTGACGCAGTCACATCCGATTAAAATGGAACAGAAATATTACAGTACCTGATAAACAATGCGTGTGCACAAAGAACAATGATTCTGATTCTAATTTTTGACGCGTAAAACAGATAAGGTACTTTAATGTTTGACACTCAAAAAAATCTTGACTACATCGACAATTCGGACGCAACATTATGACTTCTTTTTTCTACCCACAAAAAACGTTCGGATGAAAAATTAATAACTTGGAAATGAAATTTAAAATTCAAATTCAAAATAAAATCGCTTGAACGTTACTTTACTACGATTAAATTAAACTACAGGGTTCTTTATCGCACTTCTGATGTCGGAAAAAGGACAGAAGAGACGATGGTGGGTGGCAAAGGCGAATAAATAAAGAGAACCCGCAAAGGGGTAACACGCGGGAAATACATTAAGCGTGGGCGTATGCTACAATAACTTTTAGAGAACCATCGTACACTATCTTTGTCAGGACTACCCCAATTTGTCATCACTATTGAAACAGACTTTACCAACTATATCGAATGTCGTTACGATTGAAACACACTATACCAACTATATCGAATTCCATCACAATTGGAACACACTATACCACCATAGACTCGATTGTTTGTTATCATGAGCGATCGGGACCTAATCAATCCCTAAAAGGGGTTTAGGTAGATCCGAGCACCATCAAAATGCCATAAGGGGAAACTGGCATGGAAAACACTGAACATTTACAAACTGGCCAACCAAGGGGCCTCCCCGCCCGGACCTTATGTAACTCGACCAATTACAGTTACTCTACCCGCGGTCATGATAACAATGCCATAGCTAACACCATACGAATATCAGAACCTAGCCAACCTTGCTAGCGACACGATAATTAGATCACTTTACTCACGGTTTACAGACACCACTGGACTGTGGTACAAACAATATTCCAACAACCATTATTTCAACATACATCCAGATCTCACACCGTATCACACATCACAAAACACACCGGACTAGTACGTCCACCAGAATCACAACATATCCCTGACACACCAAGTTATCAACGCGGCTGCAGATCTACCCAGAGGGCTCGCCCGCCCCGAACAGCGCTATTTATGTGAGTGAACCACCCGGTCCCACTCCCGGTAGTAGGGCCTCCTGTCAAACGTCATCGCGCCTACTTCACTCCGGTCAACTTAGTCGATTCTACCCTTTGATATTCGAGAACGTAAAATAAAAACTGTCATTCGATGTTTACAATCGATTTAAACGATCAATCTGGCTTCAATCGCCGACATATATATATTGAAAATCCATAATCGATAGATGTCATATCATAATGATTAAAATCCATAATTTTGAAACACATACATTTAAAAGCCCTTTTAATACGAATATACTGTCAGTATGTATAATAATTAAAAAATATAAATTTGACAAATACAGCACACATTTATTAAATTATTATTTTTTATCACGAAAAATGCTGTTTTTCTCTTATGTTCTTTTTTACCAAAATATCTTAAATTTATGATTTCGAAACATTATAGAATTATGGATTTTAATAAGTATGCAAAATAATGGTATGTATTTTTAAATTATCACTAGGCAACACTCAAAATTTCCCGGGAAAAATTTATAGCGTATTTTATAGATAATCAGGTATCTAATATCAGAAAAATAATAATTTATTTCAATCACGTATAGAATAGGAAATAACTAAATTTCTTTTTATACGGAAATAAACGATCGCCTCAGTATGAAAGCCTTATAAATCAAATGTTAGATGCTTATAAAGAATTGGGTTGCAATATGTCATTAAAGATGCACTTTCTGCACTCGCATCTAGATTTTTTTAAAGAAAATCTAGGTGCAGTGAGCGATGAGCACGGTGAGCGCTTCCACCAAGATATTGCTTCAATGGAAAAGCGTTATCAGGGAAAATGGACCACTGCAATGCTTGCAGACTACTGTTGGTTTTTGATTAGAGAGACACCAACCTCTTCTTACAACAGACAGGCCAAAAGGACAAAAACTAGTTTATTTTTTATGTCTCAATAACACACTTACTTCGAAAAGTTGTTTAAATTAAAAATAAAATTCTCTTTAAAGCTATACGTGACTGGGATGTTTTATTTCCTGTTCTAAGTTTTCTATTGCATGGCGGTTCAGAATCACACAATCAGATCTCTGGGAAAAAATAAAAGATTTTTTTTGTTGCCTAGTGTTATAGATTCTAATTTGTTATACTATTTAAAGTTATGGCAAGTCTGTTATAGATTTTCATAATAGGGATATTTATGTTATGCAATTTAAGGGGCACCCACCAACAACAACACACACTCAATACAACACATCTATCTACAATAACTAACCACCGCCTTATCTCATATCATACTAGCTGTCTGCCCGCCCGCGGCAACAGTTCTCCTTTGGGAATTAGGGGTTTTCCCAAGGTAAAAGGTAGCCTATGTCCTTCACCAAGGTCTATTCTATCTATCTTTGTACCAATTTTCAATAAAATTGGTTCAGTAGTTTTGAACGCTAACAAAAAAAGAACAATCAAAACTTTCCCTCTTTATAATACTGCTATAGACTTACTTAACAATCCAAACAACCTAGTTAAGTTGTCAATAAATAAATAAATATGTGGGACATCTGACATACTAAATCCCTTTCTTTTCTTTTATTATATATATAACTAGCTTCCCGCCGCGGCTCCGCCCGCGTTAATAGTGTTTCCCATGGGAATGAGAAATTTTCCCGCGGTAAATCGTAGCCTATGTTCTTTTCCAAGGTCTATTCTATCTTTGTGCCAAGTTTTATCAGAATCGGTTGAGTAGTTTCGTAGCCCATTCAATTATTAGGAATATTTATTCGGTATTTTTTTTACACCTTGGCTTACATTATTGAAGTTTTAGCAAGGATCCCTAACTTTTTTGAAAATAAAATATAGCCTATGTTACTCAGGCACGTAGCTTTCTAATGGTGAAAGAATTTTTGAAATCGGCACAGTAGTTTTTGAGTTTATTCGTTACAAACATACACAAATACACACACACAAAAATACAAATCTTTTATCTTTATAATATTAGTGTAGTTAGTATGTAAGTTGATTAATTGGTATTTGTTTTGCTGAGTTCTGGAAAGATGATAGAAATTGTTATTGTGAGGAAGCCCGCGTCACAGGTTTTTTTTTACCTTAGTTCGGAATCCGCTGCAAGAGTTTTAGTGAAATAAATATTTTTTCATTTTTCAAACTGAGAAGGAAGGAATACAGTAATTATATTGTGTAGAATTGGATAGGTACAGGCAGATATCACTTGTTTCAACTGCTTGCCTGATTAATGAATATATTAATGAGATTGTTAGAATTGAGTTTTATACAAAACTAGCAGCCCGCCCCGGCTTCGCTCGGGTATATATATTTTTTAATTCAATGTTTTTTTAATATTTTTTTTTGTTTTAGGTACTTTTTTTATTGATTTTTTTGTATTTCTAGATTCATAGCTTCCCTGTTAACTAACTACATCGAAGGTTGTTTTATTTTGTGGCAGCAAAATAAATTGTTGTTCATCCCAAAATCTAAATTAATTTATCTCTGTATCAATTTTCACCAAATTCCCTCCCGAACTACCATTTTCACGTGGGAATATGTTACATGTATAGCCAGCTTTAGTTAAGGCATAGAGTAGCCCGCTTTATATTGACATTGACAATGTGACGTTTGGTTATGGATCAGAGAATAAACATGGTTGTATCTATTCAATATGTATTTTATTAAATCATCACCATCACCTCTATTAACATGGCGCTGCGAGACTAAAAATAAAGGAAATTACAAGTAAATTGAGAAGAAAAGGTTATTTGGAAGAAAAATATCAAAAAAGTGAGAAAAATAGAGGTAAACAATGGCGACAGGTGATGAGAGAAAATTGGAAGAAAAATTGGGTATTTCAGGCCTAAAACCCCCGGAACCCTTAAAAGAATTATCTGGAGAAGCGTTTAAGAGGTGGAAAAGGAGATTTGAATTGTATAGAATAGCATCAGGAGCAGACAAGAAAGAGGAAAAAGTGCAAGTTGCTTTGTTGTTGCACTGTCTGGGAGAAACATGTTTAGACATATATAACACGTTTGAGTTGAAGCCTGAGGAAGAGAAATATAGTAGTATCATCAAAAAGTTTGAGGATCATCTGGTGCCACAAGAAAATTTGAGTGTAAAAAGCCATATTTTCTTCATGAGGAACCAGGAAGAAGGGGAATCAATGGATGTTTATATAACAGAATTAAAAAGGTTAGCAATAGACTGCAAGTTCGGAGATCAACAAGAAAGGTTAATTAAAGACAAAATAATAATTGGAGTTGCAGATAAGCGTCTTAAAGATAGATTACTGAGAGAACCAAATTTAAATTTGGAGAAAGCCATACAGATTTGTAAAGCTGCAGAGTTGGCAGGAGAGCAGGTGAAACAAATACAGAGCGGATCAAGCAAGGAAGTTCAAGCAATAAAAATGAATAGAAAGGAGGAAAACGGAAAAATGACAGTAGAACACAGAAAAAGAAAAGAAATACTAAGAGAGGTGAAAAACCAAACTAGAAGTGTCTGGCAAGCGAGACCAGGGTATGTGAATAACAAGAAAATTGAATGTCAGCGGTGTGGATATTCACATATGATAGGAAAATGCCCTGCGTATGGGAAAAGATGTGTAAAGTGCACCAAAATGGGACATTTTGCGAAAATGTGTAGAGCCCCAAAAGACATGGTTCGAGCAATATTATATAATAACAGTGAAGAAGAAGAGTATGAGATAAACACAATTAAAATAAACAGCATAGATAAAGACTGGTTGCAGGAAGTAAAATTTGAGAAGCAAAATAAAATGGTGAAGTTTAAAATGGACACTGGTGCACAATGCAACGTGTTACCTTTTAGTTATTGCAGGTCAATGAACATAAATATTGAGCCAAGTAAGTGTAGACTAAGCAATTATAATGGAGATGCTATTGAAACAATTGGACAAGTGAATATAAAATGTTTGATAGGGAAACAAGAGGAAAATTTAAATTTTCAGGTGTGTAAAGGTGATTTTTTCCCAGTTTTAGGTTTGCCTACACTTACTAAGTGTAACTTGATACAGAGAGTACATAACATAAATGTTGATAACTTGTTACATAAATATAAAGAAGTATTTGAGGGGATAGGTAAGATTAAGGATTTTGAATATGAGATAAAATTAAAGGATGATTATGTTGGTAAAGTGGAACCATGCAGGCACATACCTTTCAAATTGTTACCAAAATTAAAAGAAGAATTGAAAAAATTGGAAAGTTTAGATATTATTTCAAAGATTGAAAAGCCAACAGAATTCGTAAGTTCTTTAGTAATGAATACTAAACCAGATGGGTCTATGCGAGTTTGCCTGGATCCACAATACCTAAACACACAAATTCAGAGAGAACAGTTAATGATACCAACTCTTGATGAAATAACAGCTAAATTAAAAGGGAGTTCAGTTTTTAGTACTTTGGATGCTAATAAAGGATTTTATATGATATGTTTGTCAGATAAGAATAATAGTAAAGAGTTGACAACATTCAATACACCGTTCGGTAGATATTATTTTAATAGATTGCCTTTTGGGTTGTGTTCTAGTCCGGAAGTATTTCACCGTGTGTTTTCTAATATATTTAAGGATATTGAAGGAGTAGAAATATATATCGATGACCTACTTCTGCATGCAAAGAGTGAAAAAGAGCTTGATCTGATATTAGAGAAAGTTTTAAAAAGAGCTAAGGAATTTGGTATTAAGTTCAACAGAAAGAAGTGTAATTTTAAACAAAGCCAAGTTAAGTATTTAGGCCATATTCTAACAACAGAAGGATTAAACTTAGATAGGGAAAGAATTAAGGCAATAACAGAAATGAAAGAACCTAAAAATCAGAAAGAATTGTTAAGATTTTTGGGTATGATTAATTATGTGTCAAAATTTATACCAAATGTGTCACAACTCACAGCACCTCTGAGGAAATTAATTAAAAAAGATATACCATTTATATGGTCAGAAACTCAACAGAATGCATATGATAATTTAAAAAAAGTGTTGGTACAACCACCTGTATTATCTTATTTTGATATAAATAAAAAGATTATTTTAAGTGTTGATGCATCTAATGAGGGGCTGGGAGCAGTGATTTTACAAGAAGGGAAACCAATAGCATATGGATCTAGAGCGTTAACAGAAACAGAACAAAATTATAGTCAGATTGAAAAGGAAAGCTTAGCAATATTATATGGGTGCACTAAATTTCACCAATACCTTTATGGTCAGGATTTCATTGTAGAAACAGACCACAAACCCCTTGTTTCTATTTTTAATAAACCTTTAAACAAATGTCCTGTTAGATTGCAAAAAATTAGAATGTCGTTATCTCTTTATAATATGGAGTTAAAATATAAACCAGGAAGAGAGTTATTAGTTGCTGATCATTTGAGTCGTTCTTACCTAAATGAAACTTCAAAGTCTTATGATACAGAGTTAGAGATACATGTAGGAGTGATAGTTAGAGGATTTAAAGCATTTTCAGATGAGAAATTAGAACATTATAGGATAGAGACAGAAAAAGATCAAGAGTTAAATAAAGTTAAAGAATATATCAAAAATGGATGGCCGCATAATAAAAATCAGGTTGATCCATTAGCAAAGGGATATTTTAGTTACCGAGATGAGTTAAGCGAAAATGAAGGCATAGTATTTAAAGGTATGCAAATGGTTATACCAAGATCTAAAAGACAGGAAATGTTAGATAAAGTTCATTATGCTCATTTAGGTATTGAGAAGAGTAAAGCATTAGCTAGGAAAACTTTATTTTGACCAGGAATGTCAAAACAGATAGAGGACATGGTACAAAATTGTGACACTTGTAAGAGTTTTCAGAATAACAACAGAAATGAACCGTTGATAAATAAAGAAATTCCAGAAAATCCTTGGCAAATAGTAGCTGCTGATATTTTCTTTTTGTATAGAGTCCCTTATCTGTTGTTAGTAGATTCTTACAGTAAATATGTAGAAATAAAAGAGTTACCAAATTTAACATCTAAAGAAACCATTGATGGCATGAAAGAGGTCTTTGCTAGATATGGAGTACCACAGATATTTTATACTGATGCAGGATCTCAATTTACAGGATTTGACTTTAAGAATTTTTCTAAAAATTGGAATTTTACTCATAAAATAGTTAGCCCAAAGCATCATCAAGGAAATGGGTTAGCAGAGAGGCATATTCAGACAGTGAAAAAGCTTTTGAAGAAATTAATATATGATAATAAAGATGTTCAATTAGGATTGTTGTTGTATAGAAATACACCTATTATTAACAATAAGTCACCATCAGAATTATTGTTTGGCAGAAGTATTAGACATATCTTGCCTTATATTGAACAAAGATTAAATAATACTGATGATAGGGAAATACTAAGAGAGAGACAAAACAAACAAAAATTATATCATGATAGAGGAACTAGAGAATTACCAGAATTGTATAAGGGAGATTATGTTAAAATTCAAAATGAGAATAATAGGAAACCTCATCAGAGTGGGATAGTGTTAGGTCAAGCACAGGGTCCTAGATCTTATAAAATCAAAAATGAGCAGGGAGAAGTTTTAACCAGGAATAGGAAAATGTTGATAAGAGGAGGAAAATATGAGGAAAAAGTTGATAGATTTGATGATATTATTATAAGTAATGAGGAAGGGTTAGATAATAAGGAAAATGATAATATGGACAGTGAACCTAAAGAAGATAAAGATTGTAAACTTAGTAATAAGAGTTTTGTAAAAACAGAAATTGTGCCTGATTTTTATAATAATAAATATAATACTAGATTTGGAAGGCAAATTAAGAATCCGGCACATTTCAAGGATTATGTAGTAGGATAAGCTGATTATTGTACTTGAGTTTAAGAATTGTTATTTGGATAATAAGTTTTAAGATGGACCGTCTGTGTTAACTGGTTTTATGGAAAGGGAAAGATGTTACATGTATAGCCAGCTTTAGTTAAGGCATAGAGTAGCCCGCTTTATATTGACATTGACAATGTGACGTTTGGTTATGGATCAGAGAATAAACATGGTTGTATCTATTCAATATGTATTTTATTAAATCATCACCATCACCTCTATTAACAGAATAAGCTATTGTCCCGCGGTTACAGGTAGTTTGTTACCTTTTCCAAGGTCTATTCTATCTTTGTTTCATCAAAACTTCTGACCCACCCTAGTTACCACTTTTCTCGTGAGAATAAAGAATTTTCCCGCGGTAAAAGGTAACCTTTATCACCGTAGAATCTTATATATTACTGTACCAAGTTTCATCTAAATTTTCCGCCCGCGCTACTATTTTTCCAAAGGGGATGAGGTATTATTTTCCCGTGGTAAAAGGTACATCTTTATACATCCTGAAGACCATCATGAAGTTCCTCGCTCGGAAGCCAAGGGAGCGCACGCTGCTCTAGACTCGTTTTTTCAGTGACTCTCAACTTTGGGGCCGCGCCCAATTTCTAACTCAGCTCGCGATGTTTTCCTGTGCACGTTGTGGAGATAGCGCTGTGGATGGCCCTACATGCAGTACTTGCAAGCGGCAGTTCGATTTTCAGTGCTCAGGCATTATGGAAGTTAATTATCGCAAGCTGGGCGAGCGCAAGAGTACTTGGCGCTGTGTGGATTGCAAGACGCCCATGTCACCCGCGGCCGCTGCCACGCCCCACCCAACTAGACCAGCGAGTAGCGGTACAGCTTGACGAGTTGAAAGCGGCTATGGAGAAGATCACCAAACAGTTGGCTCCCCTGGCAACATTAGTGGAGGATGTGAGGGCTGTCAAGAAGGAGATATCCAGTCTTAAGGATTCTTTGGAGTTTGTTCATGAGTCTACGCGCAAACTCTCGGATACAACTAAATCCTTGGAGAAGAGAATTGCTCAAGTAGAGGAGAAATCTAATTCGTTTTCGGCAGTAAAGGCTGACCTTGATAAGCTCAACTTAGGCTTACTGGAAAAGGAACAGTGGGCGCGAGCAAATAATGTAGAAATTAAAGGTGTTCCGCTGAAGAAAAATGAAAATCTATATGATATTGCAAAGAAAGTTGGTGCTACTATACAGTGTCAGGTCCGTAATGAGGACATTAACTATATAGCTCGCGTACCAAGTCTGAAGTCCGACTCCCAAAAGTCCATTATTATGATGCTTAACAGCCGCTATCTGAAGGAGGAATTTATTGCCGCCGCAAGAAAAAACAAGGAACTTCTGATTACCGACTTGGGTTACTCGGGTGACGGAAGGATTTTTATTAATGACCACCTCACTCTGCATAATAAAGCTTTACTGAAGAAAGCCAAACAATTGGCCAGTGAAAAAAATTTCCGATACATCTGGGTGAAACATTGCAAAATACTAGCAAGAAAATCAGACTCATCACCTATTTTTCGCATAATTTCGGAAAAAGATTTACAAAAGATATCTTAGATAATGTTCTCTTTACACTGTTGTTAACTGGCTTGTTCATAATATGTACTTTGTGCTCAGTCTATTTAAAAAGGATTTCATGTTGTTATATTGCTGAGTGCTGCGCCCGCGATTTGGGAAGCCCTGCTTCTATTGTGTGCCTTATCGGTCGGACAAAGGCGATCATCGAAGCTCGACTGCACGCTATTATTTGCCTTATTGCTATCTCATATTGGTCTATTTTGCGAAATATATTTCACTTACTGATGATGATTTTAGAAAAATATATTTTTGATATCGTTGTTTATTTTGAATGGGTTTCTGACTCAATTGTATTCTTTATAGTGTGTTCGCTAATTCTAATACAATATGCCTTAATTATTTGTGTTCTTAACGCATTAATCTCAATATTCTGGTTTCTTATGTTTCATTTAATGCTTTATTTCGACAACAGTTTTTATAATACCCTCATTCAGATACATATTGCCTATATTGCTTCTCGGCCTAGGTTCTACTTCACTTAGCATTTATTATCAGAATGCCCAGGGATTGCGTACTAAAACTGCAACATTTAAACGTAATATTGGTGTTAACAATTATGACGTAATATCATTAACTGAAACGTGGCTAATTGAAGGGATTGGGGATCAGGAACTTTTTGACGATCGATATTTGGTCTGGCGTCGCGATCGCGACTATGTTTTGACAAATCAAGAGTACGGGGGTGGCGTGTTAATAGCGGTGCGGCGCGACTTGGTTGCCCAGGAGCGCCCGCTCTGGCGCTCTTCTGCCGAGGATCTGTGGCTTACAATTAAATTGCGTAATAATGGTGTTAATTTAATGTTGCATTTATGTACTATATATGTATGTAACCAGAACGGAGGCAATTCCTTAATGACTCAGTTGGAAAATTATTCAAGTAAGTTATGTGACAACCTTAACTCGAGCCTGAGTGATCTGGTCATAATCCTGGGCGATTTTAACATGCCTAATATAACTTGGAAGCCGCTTGCTTCTGGTGGCCTGCAGCCCACAGGGGCTACACAACGTCAAACCATTTTCCTTGATACTACTGTTGAATATAACTTAGATCAATTTAACTACATACCTAATAAAAATAACGTATTTCTCGATCTGATCTTTTCTAACACCGCTGTCTCACTACGTGCTTGTGATAGTCCATTAGTGCCCGAGAACCCAAATCATAGATCTTACTGTATTGATTTACCGCTAGTTACATATACACCATTACTGGAAAACAGGAGACAGAAGTATTATTATGGTAGCGGGGACTATGAGAAAATAAACTCTGCCTTAAGCGATATTAACTGGGAGCAGGTATTGTCTGGAAACTCAATTAATGATGCAGTTGATTTTCTAAATTCCACCTTGTACGAGCTCCGAGATAAGTTCATCCCTCATAAAACTATCTTGAGCAGTACTTTTCCTAGCTGGTATAGTTCATCATTAAAAAAAGTTCTTAAGGAAAAGCTGAAGTTCTTGGCTAAGTACAAAAGATATGGTAACATGGACGATTATGCAACTTACTCCTTACTTAGAGACAGAGCTAAAAGAATGGAGAGTGAGTGTCACCAAGCATATATGGATAAAGTGGAGAGATCTGTCGCTCAGAATCCTCGGTTTTTCTGGTCTTACTCGAAATCACTAAACAAGGCCTCGCATTCGTTACCATCTGTGATGACTTTTGATAATACTAGTTCTGATAAAGGTGAATCAGTTTGTAATTTATTTGCGAGCTACTTTCAGTCTACCTTCCTTTCGCAGCACTGTCCTTTAACTACCTCATCGAACCAGATAGGCACCAGTTCTAATAATTTTAATATTAACGACATTGAAATAAGTACTAAGGAAGTCTTAAAGTTGCTTAAAAATCTTAACATTAATAAGGGAGCAGGACCCGATGGCATATCACCAATATTAATTAAGCATTGTAAAGAAAAATTAGTTGCTCCTTTATGTATAATTTTTAAACGGTCATTAAGTGAAGGAGATGTGCCCGTACTTTGGAAATCTGCGTTCATAACACCAGTCCATAAAGGTGGTGATAGATCAAATGTAAGAAATTACAGACCAATATCGAAACTCTGTATATTTGCAAAAATATTCGAAAAATTAGTTCACCGGCAGTTATATGAATCTCTTCAATCATTCTTTTCGCCCGAGCAACATGGTTTCCTGATGCGTAGGTCTACTACATCTAACCTACTAGTTTTTAATGATTATGTAACCTTGCAGATGGAGGCGGGTGCGCAGGTCGATACTGTTTTTACCGATTTCAGTAAGGCTTTCGATCGGATAGACCACTCATTGCTCCTTGAAAAGCTGCTAAGCGCTGGTGTCCACGGTAACCTTTTCCGCTGGTTTACTTCCTACATTGAAAACCGAACTCAAGCCGTTGCTATTAATGGTTTCTTGTCCTCTTGGCTACCTATTCCATCTGGCGTCCCGTAGGGGTCCTTATTGGGACCTCTGCTATTTGTTATTTTTATCAATGATATTGGTTCTTGTTTTGCTAACTCTAAATTCTTATTATACGCCGATGATACAAAAATTTATAAATCTGTCAAAAGTGCTACTGACTGCAGTCTTCTTCAAACTGATCTAAACAACTTTGAAAGGTACTGTGTAAAGAATAAACTAGATCTTAACGTTTCTAAATGTTTGGTAACATCTTTCACCCATAAACCGAACCCAGTTGTCTATAGATATACCCTATTTCAAAATTCCCTCACTAAAACCCATATTATGAAAGACCTTGGAATTATGCAGGACACTAAAGTAGCTTATAATTATCACATTGACTACATTATTAAAAAAGCTTCTAGATCCCTTGGCTTCATAAAAAGATCCACCGCGGCGTTCAAAACTCAGCCAATCAAAGTACTGTATTGCTCATATGTCCGCAGCATTTTAGAGTACGCATCAGTCATTTGGAACCCACAGTACAATATCCATATCGATCGAATCGAATCTATTCAAAAACGCTTCCTGCGGTACCTTCAATTCAAGAGTAAAAGTAGGGACCATGGTTATGAGACTAGGTGTAAAAAGTACCATTTTCTGCCTTTGGCTAAAAGACGTGAGGTATCTGACATAACATACCTAATCAATATATTAAATGGCGTTATTGATTGTTCTAGCCTTTTGGAAAAAGTATCTTTCCATGTTCCTCGTAGTTCGTCTGTCAGACATACATAAGAAACCCTTAAATTATTCCCGAGCTAAAACTAACTACCGTCGAAATTCATTTTTCTTGAGAGTCTGTAATTCAATCAATGATTTATCAACACGTCATAATAATTTTGATCTTTTCTGTTCAAAACCTTCCGAAATAAGGCAAATAGCAATGATTTCTTTGGCTGTGTCCGGCCGCGGGCGCATCATCGCCCAGCCCGGTAACAGTAATTCTCACTGTCACATTTAATATGTATAATCTAATATAATTTTTAAGTAGGTGCCGACTAGGCTCAATATTAGTCTATAGTGTTGGTATCTGAGTTTGTTTCTCCTGTTGTTAGTCTACATCCATATTTGTATCTATCTGCGAACACCTGTAAATGGCTTTATTGATAATATTTTTAATAATCTTATCTATTGTTTTTTGCTGTAGGTGATCCAAATAAATAAATAAATAAATATCCCCAGGATGTGTTTTATCTCTGTACAAAGTTTTATCCAAAATTTCCACTCGCGCTGCCATTTTTCCCGTGGGAATAAAGAGTTTTCCTGCGGTAAAAGGTAGCTTATATTAATTTCCAAGGTCTATTCTATCATACCATACCTACCCCAAGCTCATTGGTACTGATACCAAGTTTCCGCCCCACGGTTCCACCCGCGTTTGCAGTCTTTCCCGTGGGAATGAAGTATTTTCCCGCAGTAAAAAGTAGCCTATGTCCGTCCCCAAGGTCTATTCTATCTTCGTACTAAGTTTTATCAAAATAGGTTCAGTAGTTTCGAAGCCCATGCAATTATAAGGAATATTTTAGGTATTTTTTTTACACCTTGAGTTACATTATTAAATTTTTAGTAAGGATCCCTAATTTTTTTGAAACTAAAATATAGCCTTTGTTACTCAGGGTGAATGTAGCTTTCTAATGGTAAAAGAATTTTTGAAATCGGTTTAGTAGTTTTTGAGTTTATTCGTTACAAACATACACACATACACACACACAAAAATACAAATCTTTCGTCTTTGTAATATTAGTGTAAGTATATATGTCACCGTAAGATTATAAATACCGTTAGATTACAATCTATCTCGCGAGATTGTAAACTATCGAAAAATTGTGAACCAAACATACTGATTACAATTTAACTGATTATTTTTCGATAGATTGTAATCTATCGAAATTAAACCATCAAATTGTGAAACGGCATAGGATGGAACACATCTCGCGCTCTGATTGGTTGATCGTCATATGCTCTGCGCCGCCATATTTGTTTGTTTTTTCGTTTATTATCTAATGTAAACAATCTGTGTTTAAATGAATTTCAGTTAATTTCGTGTTGAAAATAACTCACTGCTTTATAATAAGTTCTATGAAATTATTGTGGAAGTAAATGAATCCATAATTAATCGAAGAATAGTGCGTTCAATTGTAATCAGTACATTTAGTTCACAATCTTTCGACAGTTTACAATCACGCGAGTTAAATTTTAATCTAACGGTATTCACAATTTGACGGTGACCTAAACAATACTTAGTACATTATTTTGATAAATCTCGTAGGGTTCAGCCTGCGTTTGCAATGTAAGCGGAAAAATGAAATTATTTAGACTTCACATTAGAAACCTCAAAAATAACAGTATTCCTCCACTCTTTAATGTATGTTATTATACATATAAACCTTCCTCTTGAATCAATCTATCTATTAAAAAAAACCGCATCAAAATCCGTTGCGTAGTTTTAAAGATTTAAGCGTACAAAGGGACATAGGGACAGAGAAAGCGACTTTGTTTTATACTATGTAGTGATGATGTACTTTCCCAGAGTCTAGGAAACACATTATGGAAGTGATAAGAAGAAAGAAGCAACTACATGTTATCTTAAAATGCCATCAACTTTCAGTTACCTAATAAAAATATCCTTTATTGGCCGCTGAGCCAGTGTAGTATATAAGTTTATTTTCTAATACAACCATAGTGTAGAATAAATCCAAACGGAGAATAATTATATTTTGCTAACTTAATTTAGTAACAAATTGTTACCTGGCATAACATTAGATGCCTTTTATAATAAGACTTTTGGAGTGGCTAAAGTAGCCAGATTGTATTAATTAACAAGTTATGATAATAATTAAGTCTTTTTAATCTGTCTGTACTTTATATAGAGTACCTATGGCCAGCTTTACTAATTTTGGAGTCAGTTAATCAGATAACGCAGTCAGAGAGTCAACTTCAGGAAATATATAAAATGTTAAGAATATAATAATAAAAATACATATAATGTACCAACCACACTCTTTTAATAAAGTTACTAGAAGAAAAAAAGCAAAGTCAACTTCAGGGCATTCCGCTCCCGCCACGAACTTGACTCAGACCATTCAGTAAAATTACTTTTATGCAGTTTTGATATAAACCTCAGTATTGTAAGTGCCCCGTAAACTAAATAGGTCTCTACAGCAATAAATTCACTCATGCACGGCTCTTGACTTAAGTACTTAATATTTTAGTTAATATACTAGTTTTAATTCTTCGTTTTATTTTAATTTATGTAACTCTTTTCAGAACTATACAAGCCACGATCCAATCTAGGGTTACAGAGTCAACTTCTGGGCAGAGTCTAAATGAACACCTAATTTAATTTTAATTAAAAATAGAATATTATTATATTACCTAACTTAAGTGGATTAACTTATTAATACTGTTAAGAATAATTATGTAGGTATTTGAATTTGTAATTGACGTATGGATACCTAATTATGATTAATTTTAATATTATTCTACAATGCTATTCGGTTATTAAATAATAATGTATGTATAATTGGTGATGCAATGATGATGTTTAATTTCACTTTCGTCTGCATGCTTTCATACCTATGCTATGCCCTACCAGGGTACATGTACCTACTTCTACGCCAATTTAAGATAAGAACCTAAGCTTATACATTTAATAAATGAAAAATTGGTCAGAGCGAACTAAAATTTAATAGAATAGAATATACTTTATTGCACACCAGAATAAAACAGAACAGTTAAATTCAAGAAAAAAATAATAAAGAAAGTGTATATGTAGGCGGCCTAATTGCTAAGTAGCAATTTCTTCCAGGCAACCTTAATTTAATAATAAAATTTAATGAAATATCAAAGCCCTTAAGTTCTCGATAAGTAACGGCTTTACACCACTTTTAGCAACCCAAGAAAACCCAAAACTTCAGAAGACCATGAAGACACGAAGACCAAACAAGAACAACAGTTAGGTACCTGGATTTTCACCCGCTCCATGAGGATATCCAACGATATTTCTGCATATGCCATGGCTGAATGGCTCCTCAGTCGATGTTCACAACCTAACAAAGAGATTTTAACTGTAAGTTCCAAACTTTTAATTTTAAAAACTGTCAGTCACTCTCAGTGAGTGGTTTCTTTGCGTTTTTTTTGTTGGGGCAAGGGTTAACCCTTGTCTGACCCTTGTACTCAAAGATGACCTAATCTTCATTCCGGTAGTCAATTCTTGGTCAGAGTCAACTTCAGGGCAACTGTTATTTGCGAGGTTTTGCGAAAACTAAAATTACTCTGCAAAAATAGTATTATTCTTGATGAAATAAGAGATAATTGCAGATAATTGATTAAATTATTTGTTTTTTGTTTGATTTTTAGGTAAATTACGGTATATGACCCCAATTTTCAAACTAAATATCGAACAATGGAAAAACTTACCATGATGTCGAAGTATTTTTTATCAGAAAACAAATAGGTACTTATTCTTATTGGAAACCTGAAGTTGACTCTCTTACCAAATCATGTCGGACACATCACTGAACACTAAATCGATTTTAGACCTCATCTATGGCAATTTGTAAATAAATAATTATAAACAAACATACCACTTCCACCGCGCTCATTCAAACTTCACTCACTTCGGGAGGCAATAACACGCAGGCAATAACTGGCACTGCAATATATTGGCATCAAATTTTTCGCGCCAAATAACTGGCACCGCAATAATTCCTATTTATTTGTTGCGAACTATTTTCCGAATTCATTTTATTGAAGCACTCAATAATTTTCAACAAATAATATGCACTAAATAACACGCACTCCGATAATTGGCACTTCACGAGTTCCAAATATCAGAGCGCTACAATAACTCGCGCGAGTTAGGCTAAGCTAACCTTATATAATTAGATATATAAGTTCTATGTACCCATTTTGTCTCCCAAAGTATAGGTATAAAAACAATGTTATCTTTAGTCACAAAACATCCTTTGTCAATTAGCGTCTCCATCATAAATTGCCCAACTTAATGGAAACTGGCAATTAAGATAAAATAAGAAACAGAGGGTTGCTTATAATAACTTATCTGGAATATTCTAAAACAAGGGAATCGGTTCGCCAGCCCTTTCCCACGCATCCCCTGTATCGCGTTAGTATAAATAGATGTAAGCCTAGAGTAAGCGTCATTCTGTATCCGACTTTTAAACTAAAATGTAGGTACTAGCTTTAATAAAGAATTAAGAAATAAAATTAATTTAGTTTTTAAAAAACCACTCCGTTGTCGCGAAACTGAAATTGGCGCCCTGTACGTGGGGCCCTCGCGAAACTTCCGCGTCGCGAATATAACAGTCACCATCATCAGCATCACCTGAAGCTGAGCTGCTGCCTGATTGCGACCCAGAGGGGAGCCTGTTGTATTTCCTAATGTTTATAGTCCTAAAGTCGATTATCCGAACAGCATTTTCCTAATATTCGATTGTCCTAATGTTCGATCATCCTAAATATTGATTATCCTACCGTAATACTTGTCCTAATATTCTTTAGTCCTAATATTAATGTCACTAAAGTTTGAAATTCCTAATTTTGATTCTCCTCTCTTATATATCTAAAAAATCCTCGGTACCTACGTTTGAATAGTAGGTAAGAAAAATCTTATTATATCTCAGTTCACACGCCCAATAGACATTACCGTTATGTATGAGTTCTATTTTTCTCGTATAGGTACATTACCGTTCACATTGAACTATAATTATAATTGTCCTTTAATTGTTTTGAACACTTGATAATAGTTATTATTCGACATTATGAGCAACCAACCAAAATTTTAACAGCGAGACCTGCGAGCGAGACTGACATACTATTTTGTAATTTTGTATTTTAGTAAACCAATTATTTCTTCCTACAATACAGTTTTATCTTTGTGGCTGGCCAAAATAACGCCAAAAGTTGTCGTGTATAATTTGCTAACCTGTTGTTGCTAATTTTTTTTTATTTATTTATTTAGGACTATACATTTTAGGAATATAAAGGATTATAACTATGGACATTAGGAAAAAAAATAGGGCAATGAACAGTAGGAGTTAAAAAAATAGGACTATGGATCATTAGGACAATCGATATTTAGGACTAAAATGCTAAGGAAAATAAAAAATAGGATAACAAATTTTAGGGAATACAATAGAGAACCGTATAATGTACATAACCCCGAAGCTATACCAATATTCGACGGAAAAACAGAAGAATTATATGTATTTTTAAGGGCTTGCGAATTGTATATTGCGGGACATGATAGAAGTCCTCAAACTATATCTCAAATTTTGTCCAGACTTCGAGGCAATGCGGCACTAATAGTACATTCCCATGCCCATAATAATAACTGGGACGTCATAAAACACGTCCTTGAAGAGGAGTGTGGTGACGGACGCACCACCTCTATCATTTTAAATGAAATCATTCATTTCCAGAAAGGGCAAAGATCATTTAGTGAGATGCTTTTGCAACTCAAGCAGTTACTCCAATTGGCACGAATCAAAATAGAGCAAACTTACGGTCGAGTAGCCGTCGATCCCATGCTACAAATTTACGAAGAAAATGCTAAAATTGCAATAATAAATCACCTTCCGTTTTATTTAAAAAATTTCTATCATGATAAAACTTTAGCCGAGCTTTCAAAAGAGATTAAAATGTTAGAAGCCCGAGGAGAGTTAAGATCTGTGAAACCTCACAATAATCACAATCATCACGCACATCACGCAGCCCCAAATCAAAAACTATTTTATCCTAAGCCGCCACAATTCCCTCAATTTAGCGGACCTGCCCAAAAAAGGCATACCTATCCGCCAACACCGCGTTCACTAATGCGTAGACAGTGGCAAGCTAATGCGGCCGCTGCTGCTGCAGGAAACTTACCTCGTAATAACTTTCAACCAAATATAGGTTTCCAACCTAGATTCCCACAATTCAATAGAAATAATTATTTTAATAACAATAACCGCCCGTCCAATAGCTCGGATCGGACGTAACAATGCGTACCGAACCTAATCGACCGGCGCAGCCACAACGCAACGTAGTCAATATAGGACGTGGCTACGTAGCGGAAGAATTATTCCATCAGGAAAATCCTAACATAAATAATGATGAAAATTTTCAAAGCGCTCCAGCCATGAGCGAGGAGACGTAATTTATCTGAACTCCCAAGACAATAAGGGACTCCCAATCTCCCATATATAATAGAACCTAAGCTAGGATTAAGAATTTTAGTTGATACAGGTAGTAGTAAGTCTTTTATGAGAAACGATACGTTTAATAAATATTTCCACGATTGCAAGCTAATAAAAGAACCATTTACGGTGAGAACGGCTCACCAAACGACCTCCCATATAGGAACGGTCGAGACTCCATTTTGGAAAAAATTGTTCGGAAATAAAGATGTTATATGCGATTCTATATTTTTGATTTTTCTGATAATTATGATGTTTTAATAGGAATAGATACGTTACGCTTAATAGAAGCAGATATAATGACCACGGCAAATAAAATAATAACTCCGCAAAAAGAAACCTTTTTAAATTATTTAGACTTAAGTTTGGTAAATACGGACGATCAAAATCTCAAATTAATATTACAAAATTATGAAAATTTACTCTCGGACAAATTAGAAAATAGTCACACATCCAAAATAACACATGAAATAAAATTACTAAACGAAGACCCGATTTATCAACGCCCTTATAGGCTCCCTCAAATCCAAAGGGAAGAAGTTCGTCGACAGATCGACGATCTGCTCAAGGATGGTATAATAGACCATCCAACTCCCCGTGGAGTAGCCCAGTTCGCCTAGTACCAAAAAAATTAGATAAATCCGGAATACCGAAATTTAGGATGGTGATCGATTATAGAAAATTAAATGAGCGTACGAAAAGCGATAAATACCCCTTGCCCAATATAGAAGATTTGTTTTCGCAATTAAATGGAAATAAATATTTTTCCACACTAGACTTAACCAGTGGTTATCATCAAATATTAATGAGCCCTGGTAGTATTGAAAAAAAACGCATTCTCCACTCCGGATGGACACTATGAATTCTTAAGAATGCCGTTTGGTTTAAAAAACGCTCCGAGTACATTTCAGAGATTAATGAACGATACCTTGCGAGATTTGATAGGTAAAGCTTGTTTAATTTACTTGGATGACGTAATTATTTTTGGAAAAACTAAGCAAGAACACAATCAAAATCTGGAAGCTGTTCTTAGGTCATTAAAACACGCGAACTTTAAAGTAAACTTAAATAAATGCTATTTCCTTAAATCAGATTAGGCTAAGCTAACCTTACATAATTAGATATATAAGTTCTATGTACCCATTTTGTCTCCCAAAGTATATAAAAACAATGTTATCTTTAGTCACAAAACATCCTTTGTCAATTAGCGGCTCCATCATAAATTGCCCAACTTAATGGAAACTGGCAATTAAGATAAAATAAGAAACAGAGGGTTGCTTATAATAACTTATCTGGAATATTCTAAAACAAGGGAATCGGTTCGTCAGCCCTTTCCCACGCATCCCCTGTATCGCGTTAGTATAAAAGGTTAGGTTAGGTTAGGTTAGGTTTTTTTTTTTTTTTTTTTTTTAAATCATAATTGCTCTCCGACGTGGTGGTTGGAGGTTTAAATTTCCTAATATTTCGTTGACTTTACATATTAAGCAGTCATCCCTGATTGGGATTTTTTCGTGTTTTAGTTTTTTCTATTTTACATTTTATTTTAGAGATTTATTTGTAATTGTGTATTTTTCGGCGTTATTTATTTATTTGTTTTTGCATGATTAGTTCTAACACATGTTTAATATATTACAGTATATTAAGACGTGTTATATTCTTATACTAAGTTTTATTACTATTAACAACAAATTTAACTATTTTAATACAAAACTCCAAGAATTCATCTCTTTGTTCTTTGTTATTTATTATACTTGCAATTGTGTTTTTGTTAATAACCATGTCTATTTTATTTTCCAGGTCATATCTATCTACACAGAACATCGGGCACTCTATTACAAGGTGAGTTATTGTTTGTTCAGCGCAAGGGTCACATTTACACGCAGGGGAGTCCTTTTTTTTAAATCTGTGGAGGTATTCGGCGAATCCTCCATGTCCAGTCATCAATTGTGTATGCATGTGGGTCATGTTTATTTTTTTACAGGTTTTGTAGGCTTCTATGGCGTTTGGGAAAAATAATTTTGTTACGCTTGCTTTGGTTTCAGTAATGTACCTGTTATTCCATTCATCAACCGAACCATCTCTGATGGTCCGTTTGATGAATGAAATAGGGCACATATCATAATCGGGCTTAGTTTTTTTGTTCAAAGCTGCGTCTTTTGCCAATACATCCGCCCTTTCATTGCCTATTATGCCAATGTGAGCCTTTACCCAGAAAAGTTTTACAGTTTTACCAGCATTTCCCATTTGTCGTAGGTTCTTTCTTATTCCGACTATCAAGGGGTGACATGCGTCACAGCTTTTCAGCAGTTCAAGTGATGATCGGGAATCACTGAATATAGCAAATTTGTTCGCTGTGCTGCCCTTTATTAGTTCCGAAGCCCGATACATAGCGTACAGTTCCGCTTGGAAGACGGTGCAGTACTTCTCCAACTTGAATTTCCGACTCTTGGTTTCAACGGCTCCATCCCACCAAGATAGAGCCGCACCAACCTTGCCTTCAATTTTACTTCCATCGGTGAAGATGTGTACTGCACCCTCCTCCATGATCAGACGAATGTCGTCCTCCCCTTATAGACAGCCAAAATCGAATTCCTCCTCCGTTGAAGGATGCGGTTTTGCCAAAAAACTTTCCTTTTCTTCCACAGAACGGTCTCCAAGAATTTGTTGAGGCTTCCCTCTCTTGGCTTCATATAAAGATGCTACCTCCTTTATCCTCAGATCTAGGGGCAGCAGTCCTGTTAATATAAGAGCTGAGTTCATGGACACCGTTCTGTATGATTTGCTAATCTTCTGGGCAAAGCCCCTAAGAACAGTATTCAGCTGGTTTTTCACATAAATTTTTTCCGCTGCCTTTGCCCAAACACTGGCCGCGTACAAAATGACGGACGAATCAAAATAGAGCAAACTTACGGTCGAGTAGCCGTCGATCCCATGCTACAAATTTACGAAGAAAATGCTAAAATTGCAATAATAAATCACCTTCCGTTTTATTTAAAAAATTTCTATCATGATAAAACTTTAGCCGAGCTTTCAAAAGAGATTAAAATGTTAGAAGCCCGAGGAGAGTTAAGATCTGTGAAACCTCACAATAATCACAATCATCACGCACATCACGCAGCCCCAAATCAAAAACTATTTTATCCTAAGCCGCCACAATTCCCTCAATTTAGCGGACCTGCCCAAAAAAGGCATACCTATCCGCCAACACCGCGTTCACTAATGCGTAGACAGTGGCAAGCTAATGCGGCCGCTGCTGCTGCAGGAAACTTACCTCGTAATAACTTTCAACCAAATATAGGTTTCCAACCTAGATTCCCACAATTCAATAGAAATAATTATTTTAATAACAATAACCGCCCGTCCAATAGCTCGGATCGGACGTAACAATGCGTACCGAACCTAATCGACCGGCGCAGCCACAACGCAACGTAGTCAATATAGGACGTGGCTACGTAGCGGAAGAATTATTCCATCAGGAAAATCCTAACATAAATAATGATGAAAATTTTCAAAGCGCTCCAGCCATGAGCGAGGAGACGTAATTTATCTGAACTCCCAAGACAATAAGGGACTCCCAATCTCCCATATATAATAGAACCTAAGCTAGGATTAAGAATTTTAGTTGATACAGGTAGTAGTAAGTCTTTTATGAGAAACGATACGTTTAATAAATATTTCCACGATTGCAAGCTAATAAAAGAACCATTTACGGTGAGAACGGCTCACCAAACGACCTCCCATATAGGAACGGTCGAGACTCCATTTTGGAAAAAATTGTTCGGAAATAAAGATGTTATATGCGATTCTATATTTTTGATTTTTCTGATAATTATGATGTTTTAATAGGAATAGATACGTTACGCTTAATAGAAGCAGATATAATGACCACGGCAAATAAAATAATAACTCCGCAAAAAGAAACCTTTTTAAATTATTTAGACTTAAGTTTGGTAAATACGGACGATCAAAATCTCAAATTAATATTACAAAATTATGAAAATTTACTCTCGGACAAATTAGAAAATAGTCACACATCCAAAATAACACATGAAATAAAATTACTAAACGAAGACCCGATTTATCAACGCCCTTATAGGCTCCCTCAAATCCAAAGGGAAGAAGTTCGTCGACAGATCGACGATCTGCTCAAGGATGGTATAATAGACCATCCAACTCCCCGTGGAGTAGCCCAGTTCGCCTAGTACCAAAAAAATTAGATAAATCCGGAATACCGAAATTTAGGATGGTGATCGATTATAGAAAATTAAATGAGCGTACGAAAAGCGATAAATACCCCTTGCCCAATATAGAAGATTTGTTTTCGCAATTAAATGGAAATAAATATTTTTCCACACTAGACTTAACCAGTGGTTATCATCAAATATTAATGAGCCCTGGTAGTATTGAAAAAAAACGCATTCTCCACTCCGGATGGACACTATGAATTCTTAAGAATGCCGTTTGGTTTAAAAAACGCTCCGAGTACATTTCAGAGATTAATGAACGATACCTTGCGAGATTTGATAGGTTAGGCCGGGACTCCACCAAAGCGGAGCGGAGCGGAGATGTCTCATTTTTCTATAGAATTTTGTGACGCGCGCGAGCTTAGCGGCACAGCGCGGCTCAAGATTCTATACAAAAATGAGACATCTCCGCTCCGCTCCGCTTTGGTGGAGTCCCGGCCTAAAGCTTGTTTAATTTACTTGGATGACGTAATTATTTTTGGAAAAACTAAGCAAGAACACAATCAAAATCTGGAAGCTGTTCTTAGGTCATTAAAACACGCGAACTTTAAAGTAAACTTAAATAAATGCTATTTCCTTAAATCAGATTAGGCTAAGCTAACCTTACATAATTAGATATATAAGTTCTATGTACCCATTTTGTCTCCCAAAGTATATAAAAACAATGTTATCTTTAGTCACAAAACATCCTTTGTCAATTAGCGGCTCCATCATAAATTGCCCAACTTAATGGAAACTGGCAATTAAGATAAAATAAGAAACAGAGGGTTGCTTATAATAACTTATCTGGAATATTCTAAAACAAGGGAATCGGTTCGTCAGCCCTTTCCCACGCATCCCCTGTATCGCGTTAGTATAAAAGGTTAGGTTAGGTTAGGTTAGGTTTTTTTTTTTTTTTTTTTTTTTTTTAAATCATAATTGCTCTCCGCTCCGACGTGGTGGTTGGAGGTTTAAATTTCCTAATATTTCGTTGACTTTACATATTAAGCAGTCATCCCTGATTGGGATTTTTTCGTGTTTTAGTTTTTTCTATTTTACATTTTATTTTAGAGATTTATTTGTAATTGTGTATTTTTCGGCGTTATTTATTTATTTGTTTTTGCATGATTAGTTCTAACACATGTTTAATATATTACAGTATATTAAGACGTGTTATATTCTTATACTAAGTTTTATTACTATTAACAACAAATTTAACTATTTTAATACAAAACTCCAAGAATTCATCTCTTTGTTCTTTGTTATTTATTATACTTGCAATTGTGTTTTTGTTAATAACCATGTCTATTTTATTTTCCAGGTCATATCTATCTACACAGAACATCGGGCACTCTATTACAAGGTGAGTTATTGTTTGTTCAGCGCAAGGGTCACATTTACACGCAGGGGAGTCCTTTTTTTTAAATCTGTGGAGGTATTCGGCGAATCCTCCATGTCCAGTCATCAATTGTGTATGCATGTGGGTCATGTTTATTTTTTTACAGGTTTTGTAGGCTTCTATGGCGTTTGGGAAAAATAATTTTGTTACGCTTGCTTTGGTTTCAGTAATGTACCTGTTATTCCATTCATCAACCGAACCATCTCTGATGGTCCGTTTGATGAATGAAATAGGGCACATATCATAATCGGGCTTAGTTTTTTTGTTCAAAGCTGCGTCTTTTGCCAATACATCCGCCCTTTCATTGCCTATTATGCCAATGTGAGCCTTTACCCAGAAAAGTTTTACAGTTTTACCAGCATTTCCCATTTGTCGTAGGTTCTTTCTTATTCCGACTATCAAGGGGTGACATGCGTCACAGCTTTTCAGCAGTTCAAGTGATGATCGGGAATCACTGAATATAGCAAATTTGTTCGCTGTGCTGCCCTTTATTAGTTCCGAAGCCCGATACATAGCGTACAGTTCCGCTTGGAAGACGGTGCAGTACTTCTCCAACTTGAATTTCCGACTCTTGGTTTCAACGGCTCCATCCCACCAAGATAGAGCCGCACCAACCTTGCCTTCAATTTTACTTCCATCGGTGAAGATGTGTACTGCACCCTCCTCCATGATCAGACGAATGTCGTCCTCCCCTTATAGACAGCCAAAATCGAATTCCTCCTCCGTTGAAGGATGCGGTTTTGCCAAAAAACTTTCCTTTTCTTCCACAGAACGGTCTCCAAGAATTTGTTGAGGCTTCCCTCTCTTGGCTTCATATAAAGATGCTACCTCCTTTATCCTCAGATCTAGGGGCAGCAGTCCTGTTAATATAAGAGCTGAGTTCATGGACACCGTTCTGTATGATTTGCTAATCTTCTGGGCAAAGCCCCTAAGAACAGTATTCAGCTGGTTTTTCACATAAATTTTTTCCGCTGCCTTTGCCCAAACACTGGCCGCGTACAAAATGACGGGCTCGACCACCGCTGTGTAAATCATCCGAACGACCTCTGAGTTTAACCCCCAAGTCACCCGAGCTGCACATGACAACTGTTTAAAGATATTTGTTGCTTTCTTACAAATATATGTGACGTGGCCCTGGTAAGTTAATTTATGGTCGATGATAAGACCAAGGAGCTTCATCTCTTCTACCAATCCAATGTTAATTCCACCCATGTGCAGCCGTGGAGCGTCATATTTTAACTTTTTGGTTATAAGCATTGCGTTCGTCTTATGCGGAGCAAATTTGAGCTTATTTTTGGCGCCCCACTGATGCACACGGGCCAGACTGGCATTTGCTTCCATCTCGAGGTCCAACCCCGTCTTTGCAGAAAACACCAACACCACGTCATCTGCAAAAGCTTGACAATATGTCCTTTTGCTGTCGAGGTCTTCGAGGAGGGGGTCAAGTAGTAAATTCCACAGCGTCGGGCCAGCTATAGAACCCTGTACACAGCCCTTGGATGTATTTTTAACATATTCCACTCCGCCGTATCTGACCATTACCATTCTTTGTTTCAGATAACTGTTCATTATTCTCCGGAGGTTGAGGGGACACCGGTTTTCTGCCAGACGGTTTTTAATTGCCGGCCACCAGGCGCTATCAAACGCGCCCTCTATATCGAGTGAAACAACTAATACATTATTTTTCTCCTATGTACTGGGTACTGGGTAAGGTCGTACAGAGCATCCTCCGTACTTCGCTGAGGTACGAAACCATACTGACGAGGGTTCATTCGCGGTAAGATATGCCACTTGAGTCTCCTTACTATCATTTTCTCTAGGATTTTTCCTAACACTGACAGTAGACCAATAGGGCGATGTGACTTCGGGTGAGTATAGGTCTCCTTCCCGGGTTTCCTAAGGACTACCACAGTAGCTATTTTCCAACTCTCCGGGAAGTAAGACAGCTCAAGGCATTTATTTGTTATGGCAAGAAAGAGTTCCTCATCTGCGGAGATGGCAGCTTGGCAAATATCGGCCGTAAAGCCATCAATTCCTGGTGCCTTCTTCGAACTAAAGCTTTTAGCTGCGTATCTAAGTTCAGAGATGGTAAAAGGTGGGTCCAATGTGTCCCCGGGTCTTTGCTCTATTGATGTGACTGATTCCTCTCTGATACTTTTATGCTCCAAGCTATCATCCTCTACTTTATCGTCAGGGAAGAAGGTCTCTGCTAGTACCTTTGCTGACTCCTCAGGGTTTAAGGTTCTGCCGTTTACCACCATTGGGATGTCTTCTTGTTTCTTCTTTGTTCTTGACATCACCCTATATATACTATCCCACACGCTCTCTTTATCCTGTTTACTGCAGAAAGTTTTCCAGCTTTCTGTTTGGGATTTTTTAACTTCAAGCTCATACTCTTCCTTCACTTTTAAATATTCGGAGATGACCCATGCTCGGCGATGAGGGGCTGCGCATCGAATTCTTCCCTTGTACGTTTTGGTTTTCCGTTTCAGCTGATCGAGCTTTTCATTCCACCATGGCAGAAAGGTTTTATCAACCTTTTTAATTTTTGGGATTGTGTCATTACATGTTTCTGTTATTATTTCAGTTAGTTTTCCAATACTGTTTTCCAAATCTTCTACCTTTGTTATTTTATCTATCTCTATTTTATTTAATTTGTTTAGTTTAATAATTCCAAATATTTTGCTCGAAATTTACTCCAATTTGCCTTTTTTGTATTATATATCCTAGTGCTACCATATTTCATTTTGTGTCTATTTTCATTCCCTGCCATTATACTAATCAATATAGCATTATGATCAGCGCTTGTGAGATCAGGTTCTACGGTCCAATCTTCTACGAAGCCGAGCATTTTCTCCGAACAGGCTGTGATGTCAACGTGACTTTTATACCGCTTCCCTCCCCTGACAGTATCAAAAGTGGGAACGTTTCCGCGATTTAGCACGTGAAGGTTTAGTTCGTCTAAGGTTCCAGCTAAGGCCTTCCCTCTTTCGTCCTCCCTTTCACTGCTCCACCACGTACTCCATGCATTTGCGTCCCCTCCTATCAGTATATTGTCAGTGCCGGCATTTTCCACTATGTTTTTTAATTGATCCAAATATGGTTCTATGTCTAAGTTGTCCTCAAAGTACACCGACACCGCAAGCATTTTAACCCCTTCGATGGTCAGTCTGACAGCTACGATGTTTTCCGTGGTTAGTGTCGGTACAAGGGAAGCATCGATGCTACTATCAAAGATAGCTATGGCGGTTTTGTTTACCTTATCGCTTGTTCTTGTATGC
This sequence comes from Teleiodes luculella, assembly GCA_948473455.1. NCBI lineage: Eukaryota > Metazoa > Arthropoda > Insecta > Lepidoptera > Gelechiidae > Teleiodes > Teleiodes luculella. The sequence goes on along the minus strand of CAOKYR010000080.1, from coordinate 26,342 downwards.
TGAAATATTCTGGTTCCAGGATAACTTTTCATTTCCCCTCTAGAGCCAACGTACGGTTCTTGTATAAGTGCGTACTTTATCTTTTTCCGGCTCGCTTCCAATATAAGCTCATCCGTAGCGAGCCTCATTTTTTGAAGATTAGCTTGCACGACCTTGTACTCTACGGGATCCACTCTTGTTTCTTGCGTGTGTTGCGTTGGTGGGCCCTTAGCAATATTCTACTGCCGTTCTAGCCAATAGATCCCACTTTTTACGGACTGGACATTCCTTGTCAAAAGCGTTATGCTTTCCGTCCTTCTTGGCTAAAATGCAATTTCTACACTTGGGTTCATCTCCCAACGCAACCGAGGGACACTCTGCTCTAGTATGCGGTTCTGTGCAATGACTACAGAGTATTGCCGGCTCCGTACACAGTTTTCTGCCATGTCCAAAGGCCAAACACTTGGTGAATTGGATCAATGGCGATTGGTCCTGTACCACGACTCTCTGGAGATCGACATGTATTCTGCCTGCAGAGGTCAATCGTTTCCATACCATAGGTGGTACCTGGAGCACAACGTGATTCACCAACGGATTTCGGGCTCTGCGTCTAAATTTCACCTGAATGTCGTCCTTTTTTATTTGTCGGAAAATGGACAGAAGACGATGGTGGGCAAAGCAAATAAATAAAGGAAACCCGCAAAGGGCAACACGCGGTAATACTTACAAGCGTGGGCGTATGCTACAATAACTTTCAGAGAACCATCGTACACTATCTTTGTCAGGACTACCCCAATTTGTCATCACTATTGAAACAGACTTTACCAACCATATCGAATGTTGTTACAATTGAAACAGACTTTACCAACTATATCGAATTCCATCACAATTGGAACACACTATACCACCATAGACTCGATTGTTTGTTATCATGAGCGATCGGGACCTAATCAATCCCTAAAAGGGGTTTAGGTAGATCCGAGCACCATCAAAATGCCATAAGGGGAAACTGGCATGGAAAACACTGAACAATTACAAACTGGCCAACCAAGGGGCCTCCCCGCCCGGACCTTATGTAACTCGACCATATTACAGTTACTCTACCCGCGGTCATGATAACAATGCCATAGCTAACACCATACGAATATCAGAACCTAGCCAACCTTGCTAGCGACCGATAATTAGATCACTTTACTCACGGTTTACAGACACCACTGGACTGTGGTACAAACAATATTCCAACAACCATTATTTCAACATACATCCAGTTCTCACATCGAATCACACATCACAAAACACACCGGACTAATACGTCCACCAGAATCACAACATATCCCAGACACACAAAGTTATCAACGCGGCTGCAGATCTACCCAGAGGGCTCGCCCGCCCTGAGCAGCGCTATTTATGTGAGTGAACCACCCGGTCCCACTCCCGGTAGTAGGGCCTCCTGTCAAACGTCATCGCGCCTACTTCACTCCGGTCAACTAAATCGATTCTACCCTTTGATATTCGAGAACGTAAAATAAAAACTGTCATTCGATGTTTACAATCGATTTAAACGATCAATCTGGCTTCAATCGCCGACATATTTTTAAGCCCTCAAAGAGGTGACCATTTTGGGTTTCGATGGCTCCGATCAGGTCATCATCTTTAACGTAGGTCATCACGTCTTTGATGATCACCAGTGGGTGTTTATTGGTGGTCTCGTCCACTTTTAGTTCCGCCTTCGAATTTCTTATCCTGGCCGTCACTTTCTCGAGCTCATCCTTCCTGGAACAACTGATTACAACAGACTGATTCCTAGCCTTTCGCAGGTAGTCAACTTTCACTCCTGTTGTCTTTGCGTCAACCGCAGTCCTTATCTTTCCTATTACGGAATCGGAAGTGTCTGCTTCATTTGACGAGGATACAATAATAGAGTGAAGGTTTCTACGAATGGCGTAAGGGGCTGATTCCACAGGTGAATTTTGCTGCTTAGGTATCGCGGCTATCTGTGCGTATGTCCCTGCTTGTTCAAAACGGGTGTCCAATTTTTCGAGAAGAACTTTAGTTTCTTTATTAACTTTCGTCTGTTCCTCGATTCTGTCTTTAAGGTTAGTCTCTGTAATTTCTATCTTTTTTGGTATTTCTTTCCTTAAGTCGTTTCTAAGCATTTCTTTCACTTCTCTGATTTCTTTTAATATTTTATCTTCCCTTAATTGATTAATATAAATTTCTTTTTCAGGTTCTATTTCTACAATTTCTTCTTCAACAGACGTTCTCACTTCCGGTTTGTCTATTCGTTTTACGATTTCAAACATCGACTTTATACACTCCAACACCGTTTGCTTTATGACGGTCTTTATATTTCCCGACATGTCCATATTCGCTTTTGCTTTGAGCAATAAGGCACGCGCTTCATCTGTCGCCGACTTCTTGGCTTTGGAGTCCGCACTGCCTGTATCCCTTTGCACCGGTGTTTTCTTCGAATTGCCTACCGTCGCTGATTTCTTCGGTTTGGACTGTGTATCACTTTCCCCTTTTGGGGTGGGCGTTTTCTTTATGGCGTCATTCCTCTTGTCTGTGGTGCTAGGTGGTGAGTGCACCACAGCCTGCGTAGTTGTCTCTGTAAGACAAGGGGTGGGGTCAGTATTAGCCATTTCCCATTCATCGATGCTACGTCTAACGCTGGAAGTCGCCGCCCCTGTCGCTGTCTTTGAAGGTGACTTAGCACCGCCTACAGGTTTGGGGGTTCTATGACCAAACATGATGCCCACTTATGTAAAGTCAGCACGTCAACAAACAGATAAACTAAATATAAGATATCGTATAAAACGATACAGTAGAGTCAGATAAATTAAAAACTATTGATAACCAAAAAGTGGTTAACAACGGTGTCAAAAATAATGTAAACGTTATAATAACTTATGGGAACCTTTAAACTTACAACAAGTAATCAATAAAGAGTTTCAGTGCAAAAAATTTGAGTCAAAAATAAATAAAAAGTGGTCGAGCCAATATACCCAATCCTCAACAGGGCGGGTGGGCGGGGAAATTTTTCGTTTTTCAGGTGCCGGATCACGGCGTGCGACACGTCGTTGGATGCGGCTTGCGACGCTGGACACGATGGTAAGTATTTTCAGGGTAGCGGTAATAGAAAAATTTTTGGCAATTTAGAAAAAACCCTGAAAAATGGGTGTTTTTGAAAAAGTCAATATGGCGGATGGCGCGCAAGCGCGTCGTCACGCAGTCAGGATGTGAAGAACAATGCACCAGGCTATTGAGAATTTAAATCACGCGAATCGGTTAAGCCGATCGCGAGTTATGCAAATTTGAAATTTAACAATGTATGAAAAAACTGAAATTTCGCTAAAAACTGAAAAATTCGCGCAAGATCGCTCCAAAAAGTGCACAGCACACTCGGGTAAAATTAAACACGCAGGAAAAACAAAACAGTTCGATCAAAATATCAATATTTTCAGTCGAGATATAGTTCGGTTAGGTTTTTTTTTTTTTTTTTTTTTTTTTTTTTTTTTTTTTTTTTAATAATAAGTGTAGTCCATCGATATTGAGGTCGATGCTCTTTTTTGTGTTTATTTAAATTATCGATGCTATTTTGATTTTAATTATGTATCATACTCTTTGTTCTCCTCTTCTTCTTTCTCTTTCATATATTTATGTTTATTCATGTTTGTCTGTATTATTTATTTATCTTGTACCTATTACTTACTTATTTTTACTATTTCTATGTATTTCTATTCTACCTTTTATATATGCCATTTTTATATACTCAGTATATATAATGTACATAATTTTCTTATACTAATTTGTTTTATTCCTTTTTATAGCCTCGCTAGCGACCCGCTGGCAGAATTTTATAAAGTCGTCTCTTGTATTCTTGTTCCCAATCCAGTCTTTTAATGTTTCTGTTTTTACAGCTGAATTATATTTTGACTCTAAGTCGTGTCTACTCAGACCATTCTTTGGGCAAGTTGTTATGAGATGAATTATGTTTTCTTCCTCCTGCGGGTCGCACACACAGGCTGCACTGTTTTTACACTTGTAGTTATATAGATAAGAAGAGAATCCACCATGTCCCGTTAATATTTGTATAGTAATTGGATTCAAGTCAATTATTTTAATTAATTTATAGGCCTCCACTATGTCTGGCATGAATAATTTCGTCGTTGCCGCTGTGTCACACGTTGAGTACCTATTTTGCCATTCTTTCAGTGACTCAGATCGAATTGTCTGCTTGGCGTATGAGATCGGTAGTCTGTCATAATCAGACTTGGTTTTCATATGGAGAGCAGCGTCTTTGGCTAACTGGTCCGCCCTTTCATTGCCAGCGATGCCCACGTGGGCTTTGACCCAGTAGAGTGTTATGTTGAGATCGTCCTGCGTCATTACCCGTATCGTTTCTCTTATTCTATGCGCTAGAGGGTGGTACCCCGTCGGGTTGCATATAAGATCGAGGGCTGAACGTGAATCACTCAAGATGGTGATATTTTTGCTTTTCAATGTTCCTACAGTGTTGATCATGTCCAGCGATCGCTTAATTGCCAACAGTTCCGCCTGAAACACTGTGTTGTATGGCTCGAGTCTAAGCTTTGACGTTTTAATTTCTCTCCTGTTCCTCCAGCATGACACCGCGGCACCGACTTTACCCTGTATTTTGCTTCCGTCAGTGTAAACATATAGATCTTCATTTACGACGCATAGGTCTTTTTCGTCACTTAAGGACTTATAGGTAATGTCAATTTGTTTTGACGGATGGGGAGCCTCCAGGTAGCTGACTCTATTCTCCACTTCTCTGTCCGACGGTAGGTTACAGAGGGGCAGCCCACGCTTAACGCGGTATAGTGCTGCTGCTTCTCTCACTCGGACATCCAGTGGTAAGAGTCCAGCCAGTAGGAGGGATGCGTTCAGTGATACAGTCCTGTAGGATCTGCATATTTTCCTTGAGATGGATCTTTGAACGGTGTCCACCTGTTTCCTTATACTTATTTTATTAGTTTCAGAGGCCCACACACTGGCTGCGTAGAGCACGATCGGCTCTACTACCGCCACATATATCGTTCTGATTATTTCCGAGCTTATTCCCCATGAGATCCTTGCAGTTCGCGCTAGTTGTTTGTAAATATTTATAGTTTTTTTACAAAGTTGAGCCACATGACTATTAAAAGTAAGTTTTTTATCTATGACCAGACCTAAAATTTTAATTTCGTTTGTTATATTCAAATAGTTCCCCCCCATGCGCAATCTTGGCTCATCAAACTTCAATTTGTTGGTCAAGATCATAAGATTAGTTTTTTGTGGTGAGAATTTCAGTTTATTATCTAGTCCCCATTTATGAATTTTCTCGAGTATAGGATTTGCTTCTTTTTGTATGGCCTCTGCGGATAGCCCGGAAAAAACCAGAACGACATCATCGGCAAAAGCCTGCACGTACGTGTTCGTCGCCTCCAGCATGTCAAGTAAGGGATCCAAGAGCAGGTTCCAGAACGTTGGACCAGCAATCGATCCCTGAACGCACCCCTTGCTAGTCTCCTTTTCATATACCTCCCCAGCGTACCCCACACTGACCCTCCTGTCTTTAAGGTAGCTGTCCACCATTTCCCTTAGGTTCTCTGGGCAATTTTTAAGCAGCAGTTGCTTTTTGATACTCGGCCACCAGGCGCTATCGAAGGCTCCCTCTATGTCCAACGATACCAAAGCTACTATTTGTTTTTTGTTTATCTCAGCTTTTATATGTTCGGTTAGGTCATAGAAAGAGTCTTCGGTAGAGCGCTGGGGTACAAAGCCATACTGCCTTTTGTTGCCTTGGGGTAGCAAGTGCCATTTTAAACGAGCCACGAGCATTTTTTCGAGCACTTTCCCCATTATGGACAGTAACCCAATCGGTCGGTAGGATTTGGCCAGGGAGTAATCTGCCTTTCCGGGTTTCCTCAGCACAATAATTGACGCAGTTTTCCAGATTTTTGGAAAATATCCAAGTCGTAAGCACGCGTTCGCTATGGCCAGGAAGACCTCAGCATCAGCCTCGATGGCCTCCGAGCATAATAGGTTAGGTTAGGTTAGGTTAGGTTAGGTTAGGTTTTTTTTTTTTTTTTTTTTTTTTTTTTTTTTTTTTTTATATAGTACGCTCTACCTCCAACGTTATCGGAGCCTGTATTTGCTATTTCGTTTATATGCAAATACCATTTTCTTCTAGTCTGTTCTCGCATCTAACGCCTCTTATTCTTTCTCAGCATACTGTTTCTTTCTTTCATTCATTCTTTATCGTTTTCTTTTCTATGGGTGAGTTTCCTATTTAAACCTACTGCTTTAATAATTTTCGTAGAATGTGACTACGTTTTATATTACGGGCAGTAACAGTACACTTTCTTTTATTTTTCCACCTTTTTCTCTTTTCTTTTACATTTTATTATTATTTTTACTTCTAATATTGCTACTCTTTTATATATATTTTTCTATCTTATACAATTATACTTATCACTAATATATACCACAATATATTATGTAAGTACATTTTTTCTCTAGGTTTTGTTTCTTTCTATTACAATTTTGGTTAATTTTACACAATACTCAATAAACTTATCTCTATCCTTGCTTGCTATTATTTCCTTTACACTTTCCCTATCTAATTTTCTTTTTAGTTTCTGCTCTATATTATATCTGTCGTACCCGAATACAGGACACTCGAGTAAAATGTGTGGGACTGTCTCTTTTACTACTGGGTCGCAGGTGCATGATGGGTTCTCCTTGCACTTGAACCGGTGCAGGTACTCGGAGAAACCACCATGCCCCGTCATTATTTGTGTGAGTACACTGTTGACGCCAATTTTCCTGCTTAGTTTGTAGGCCACAAGCGCATCAGGAAGAAACAGCTTTGTCACTGATGCTGTATTGCCTTCGACGTATCTCCGGTTCCATTCGTCGATAGTAGCCTCGCGAATGCTTCTCTTGACGAAGGAAACCGGACACAGGTCGTAATCAGCTTTACGTTTCAAGTTTTTCGCCGCTTCTTTCGCTAGCATGTCCGCCCTCTCATTACCGTCCAGTCCCGCGTGTGCTTTAATCCAGTACAACGCAATCAGCTTGTTCTGGAGAGAAAGGGTTTTTACGTTTTCTCTTATCTCTACGGCAAGTGGGTGTAGGCAACTGTGGTTTTGGACGGTTTGCAGGGCGGCCATGGAGTCGCTGTATATTGCGAAGCTCTGAGCGGGATGGTGCATTGCTTCCCGGGTCGCTCTACAGATCGCTAGAAGTTCAGCCTGGTAGACCGTGCAGTAGTTTTCTAGAGAGTATTTGAGGGCTTTCGTCTCCGAGTGGCGGTTCCATATGGAAACCGCCGCTCCAACTCGACCCTCGATCTTGCTGCCATCTGTGAACATCCGAATGTCATATTCGGAGTTGGCATCGACTTGCTCTCGGTCTACCAGGTTCCTAAATCCTATATCTGTTCGTTCGGACGGGTGCGGGGCTTGTAAAGCTGAAACCATCCTCTCAACCTCTCTGTCTTTCAACATGAGTTGTGGCAGTCCTCTCTTTGCTTCGTACAGCTGTGCCGCTTCGCGAATTCTGAGGTCGAGTGGCAAGATACCCGCCAGCGCCAGCACCGAATGGAGAGATACAGTACGGTAAGCTTTGCAGATTTGCTGTGCGATCCCACGTTGCACCGAATCTAGCTGCTTTCTTATACCTGCTCTTTCGGAAGCCGGCGCCCATACACTTGCGGCGTACAAAATAATGGGCTCTACCGTTGCGACATAGATAATTTTTATTACATCCGGGTTGAGCCCCCAACTGGTTTTTGCGGCCCTAGTAAGCTGTTTGTATATACCCAGAGCTTTTCTGCAGGCGCCCGCCACATGCTGCTTGAATGTTAGTCGGTCATCAATTGTGACGCCCAGCAACTTTATCTCCCTCGACGTAGCGATAGGAACTCCTCCCATGTATAGCCGTGGGGTGTCGTATTTTAGCTTCCGCGTGATTACCATGGAGTTGGTTTTGTGCGGGGCAAATTTGAGCTTGTTAGCGACACCCCACGCCCTCACATGCTCGAGGGTATCATTCGCCCGTCGTTCGATATCAAGTGCTGTGTCCGCGTCGAATACCAACACCACATCATCAGCGAACGCCTGACAGTATTCGCCTCTCTTTTCTAGGCTTTTAAGGAGCGGGTCGAGCAAGAGGTTCCATAGGATCGGTCCTCCTATGGAGCCCTGGACGCAACCCTTACTTGTGCTTTTAGAGTATTCCTCCCCAGCGTAGCGTACTCTGACTCTCCTATCCCTGAGGTAGCTGTCCATCACTAGCCTAATATTTATTGGGCACCGTTCTTCAGCCAGCCGAACCCTCATGACCGGCCACCAGGCGCTATCGAAGGCTCCCTCTATGTCCAATGATACAATTGTGATTATTTTCTTTTGATTAAGCTTTCTATTTATATGCTGCATTAGGACATAGAGGGAGTCCTCGGTGCTCCTCTGTGGCATGAAGCCAAATTGGCGGCTACTCAATTTCGGCAAGAGATGGAATTTCAGACGAGCTACGATCATCTTCTCGTATATTTTTCCTAAAATAGGTAATAGGCCAATTGGTCTATACGACTTTGGTGTGCTGTAGCTCGCCTTTCCTGGCTTCTTCAGGATTATAACAACTGCCTCCTTCCACTCTGTGGGGAAGTGGTGGAGCCTTAGGCACCTATTTAGGAGAGCCAGAAACACGTCAGGGTCGGCCTCAATCGCTTGTTGGCATATATCGGCGGTAAAGCCTTCGATGCCTGGGGCTTTTTTCGGGTTAAAGGATCTGCACGCTGTTCGGAGTTCAGCCAAGGTAAAAGGTGGGTCGCCAGTGTCATAATGTTGATCACCATTTACCTCCTCGGCTTTTGCTCTTGTACAGCTGTGGTCGGTGTTATCATCGCCGATGAGATCCTCAGGGTAAAAGGTTTCGGCAAGATACTTTGCAGATTCCTTTGCGTCTAGCGTGGATCCATCCTTATCCAACGGCAGATCCTCTCCCCTTTGCGTCGTTCTTCCAATAACCCTATATATCCCCTCCCAGACCCCCTCCCTATCCTGTTTCCCGCAAAAGTCCTTCCAGCTCTCTATGACAGCCTTTTCAGCCTCTGTCTCATACTCCTTTTTTATTTTCAGGTATTCGTCAACCACCAGCGTTCTTCTTGTGGGAGCTGCATTTCTGATTCTCCGCTTCCTAGTGGAGACCTCAGCTTTCAGGTCAGCGAGTCTACTAGACCACCACGGTAAGTTTATTTCTTCCTTATTCTTTTTAGCTGGCATTGATTCTAGACATGATAATGTGATGATATCTGTATATTGGTGTATTATTTTATCTAATTCTTCTATAGTTTTAATTTTGTCAATGTATAACTTTGATATTTTTCGTTCAGCTTTTAATTCATTGAATTTATTAGTAAATTTTTCCCAATCTGCCTTTTTTGTGTTAAATTTTCTTGTGGTTCTATTAATTTTTATTCCTTTAGATTTCTTTAGTCGAATACCAAATACAATACCGTTGTGGTCTGAGCTCGTCAATCCTTCGTCTACCTTCCAGTCGTCCACTAGGTTTAGCAAGTCAGTTGAGCATGCAGTGATATCCACGAAACTGTGGTAGCATTTGCCACCTCTTATGGTATAGAAAGTTGGGGTTGTTCCCTGGTTAACAATATTAAGGTTCATTTCCCCGAGTGCCCCAGCCACCTCATTTCCTCTGTCGTCAATTTTTAAGCTACCCCACCAGGTGTTCTTTGCGTTTGCGTCCCCTCCAATTATCCACTTTCTAGACGCAAATTTTTGCTCTACCTTTTTTAGGTGGTTCAGGTACGGTCCCAGAGGCTGATCCGGCTCGAAGTAGAACGAGACGAGCGTGATCCTCCAGGCTGTGGTTTGGATCCCTACCACTACGATGTTCTTAGTGGTAAGTTCTGGGTACTGGATAACATTGAGTTCTGGGTCAAAGACAGCTATTGCAGCTTTGACAGTACCCTCTTCCGTCCCAGTGCTCTGGAAGATCCGCACGCCTCGATAAGCCTTCATGGTTGCACCGCCGCCAACATAAGGTTCCTGGAGGAGGGCTACGGACGCCTTCTGATTTTTAGCAGCCAACATAAGTTCATCCGTGGCTAGTTTCTTGCGCTGTAAGTTAGCTTGGAACACCTTATATGGGGTTTTATCGCCTTGGTCGCCTTTAGCAGTAGGCAACAGAAGCACGGGCTAGTGCATCACGTTTTCGGCGTACTGGGCAATCTTGGCTAAAAGTGTTATGGGCCACGTTGTCGAGCTCTGCCTTCATGCAATTACGGCATTGTGGTGGGATGTTCGCCCTGCAGTCTGCACACTCTGTCTTTAAGTGGGGTCCACCGCAATGACTACAAAGGTCCGCTGTTCCCTTGCAAAAACGCTTACTGTGGCCGTATTCCAGACATCTACTGCATTGGACCAGAGGAGACTGGTCCTCCACCTTTACGCGCTGCAAGTCTATATGCACGTATTTCTGCTCGAGGGCCCTCTTCCATATAGTGGGCGACACGTTGACCACTATATGCCCAGTATGAGGATTTCTTGTCTTTCTCCTATACTTAACGCTCACTCTATCTTCCCCTTCACCGAGGCCGTGAAAAACCACTTTGTTCTGATTTTTGAGAGCCTTAAGAACGTCGTCATCAGTATTAACCAAAAGGACATCCCTAAGGATCAAAAGAGGGTCTTTGTTTTTTACTTCCTCGACAGAGAGGCCTTTCCCTTCTTTTTCCAGTCTATTCTGTAGCTTGTTCCGTTCTTCAACTGTGCCAAAACCCATTATGATTTTTCTATCCTTAGCTTTTCTTACTCTCTCTACTTGAATCCAGCCTTCCTTGGCATCGACCAGTTTCCTAACTTTTTCTAGTACTTCTTCCCCAGTGTCAGTTTCATTTTCTGATGTGACTACGACGGAATGTAGCGTACTGCGTTTCGGCAATTGGCTTCCGCTATTGACAGCAGTCACATCCGCGTATGTCGGGGGTTTCACTTGCTCTAGGGCTTCTTTGTGGCTCAAGATGTTTTCATTGAGTACTTCTATTCTATTGTTGGTCAACTGCAAGAGCTTCATGTGTTCGTCAAGTTTGGTCCCGAGTGAACTCATGTCGCTATCTACCATATAGGTGCGGTCTGCTGCTGGAGTGGCAGTAACCGAATTTTTTGGGCTTGTTTCTGCCTCTTTCACCAGTTGGTAGAGTCGGTCTAAGGATTCGATGACTGACGTTTTTATTTCTTTTTTAATGGTTTTGGAAGCATTCAGTTGCATTTTGGCTCTTAGAAGTTGGGCTCGCGCTTCTTGCGTTTTATTGGCGTATTTTTTCCCTATCGGGGCGTCTTTTTCCACCGGTATAGTTAAGATGACTGCACCGGTAGATGGTCCCTTCTTTTCTAATGCTAGAGTAGCCTTTTTGGTTTCCGTGGTCGGCTCAGTTGGCGCTGCTGGCGCAGCCGGTCTTGCTGCCCTTTCAGGACTGGTGTCGTCTAGCACTTCTATCAGCGTAGGCGTGGGGTCAGTATTTTCCGCTTCCCACTCGTCGATACTGCGCCTCGATTTTGATGGCTGGGGGGGTGAGCTTTTCCCCTCGGCCTTCTTCATGGGTGTTCTGTGCCCAAACATTATGGAGGGAGCGTCCTAAAATCAAACTGGTAGCCAAAGTTTGTAAAAGTTGTAAATAAAATTATTAGTAAGGCTGAATAAATGACAGTCAGTTATAAAAGTGTAAAAATATATTAAGATAATCCACAACTTAACTATAATGAGGTCTCTGACCCAGTCAATAATCACAAAATTTTACCAATTTCCAATAGGGTCAACACAGTCGATAAAAGACTGAAAAAGTCAAAATGAAGGGTGGTACAACAAGTACGGGTTGAAAAACAGGTAGAAACCCTATACTTTCAATAAAACCAGCAACGAAGACGTTGAAGAGGTCACTTAATGCTAATTAAGTTGTAAAAACTTAAAAAAGTTAAAGTAAAAAATTGATAAAATGGTCGAGCCAATATACCTAAGCCTCAACAGGGTGGGTTGGGCGGGGCAATTTTTCGTTTTTCAGGTGCCGGATCACGGCGTGCGACACGTCGTTGGATGCGGCTTGCGACGCTGGACACGATGGTAAGTATTTTCAGGGTAGCGGTAATAGAAAAATTTTTGGCAATTTAGAAAAAACCCTGAAAAATGGGTGTTTTTGAAAAAGTCAATATGGCGGATGGCGCGCAAGCGCGTCGTCACGCAGTCAGGATGTGAAGAACAATGCACCAGGCTATTGAGAATTTAAATCACGCGAATCGGTTAAGCCGATCGCGAGTTATGCAAATTTGAAATTTAACAATGTATGAAAAAACTGAAATTTCGCTAAAAACTGAAAAATTCGCGCAAGATCGCTCCAAAAAGTGCACAGCACACTCGGGTAAAATTAAACACGCAGGAAAAACAAAAAAGTCCGATCAAAATATCAATATTTTCAGTCGAGATATAGTTAGTTAGGTTAGGTTAGGTTAGGTTAGGTTAGGTTAGGTTAGGTTAGGTTAGGTTAGGTTAGGTTAGGTTAGGTTAGGTTAGGTTAGGTTTTTTTTTTTTTTTTTTTTTTTTTTTTTTTTTTTTTTTTTTTTTTTTATTAATTCACATACCTCCAACATAATCGGAGTCTTTTTCTTTCGTGTTTCGTGTCGTTTAGTTAACGTTTGGTAATAATGTGCTAATTTAAAAATAGTTATTGTGTATTTTCACAACTTCCATTTTCTATCCTTTAATTTTCTATTAAAAATATATCTTAAATTTGTTTGTCTTTTTCTCTTAGAACTGCTTCCAAATTATTATTTTTATACTTATTTTATTTCATGCTTAACTATAATATGCACCAGATATTTAGTAAAGCATTACTTTCCTATGCAGTTTTATTTCTTTCTATCACTATTCTAGCAATTTTTTCGCAGAATTCTAAGAACTTGTACCTATTTTTGTTTAACATTATTTCTTTTATTGTATTATATTCTAACTTGATATTTATTTTCTGTTCTAGGTCGTGCCTATCTTTGCAGTGGATCGGACACTCTACGAGGACATGGATAATGCTTTCAGCTGTTGACGAATCGCAAGGGCATGAAGGGTTCTCCTTACACTTGAAGCGATTCAAGTATTCGGAGAACCCGCCATGCCCCGTCAGTATTTGTGTTCTCAGCATTGTTATCTCCATCTTTCGCACTATCCTGTACGCCGTCACCACACAGGGGAAGAAGACTTTTGTCGTGGATGCCGTGTCGCCGTTTATGTATCTCTGGTTCCAGGTTAGAAGCGTCTCAGAGCGCAAGTTGCGCTTGATATACGAGATCGGGCATCGGTCGTAAACTGGTTTGCGTTTGGAATCCCCAGCGGCCTCTTTGGCTAAGGTATCGGCTCTCTCATTGCCTACCAATCCGGCGTGTGCTTTGATCCAGAACATAGATACTTTTTTATTCTGGAGAGACATCACTCTCAGGTTATCTCTGATTTCAACCGCTAGCGGATGGAGGCAATCGTAATTTTGCACTGTCTGGAGAGCTGCCATCGAGTCGCTGAAGATTCCGAACGTTTCCGCTTTTTTATTCTTTACGATCTCCCTAGTTGCCACGCATATCGCCAGCAATTCCGCCTGATACACCGTGCTGTAGCCCGGGAGAGCAAGCTTGATGGCCCTGGTCTCGGTCCCACTAGTCCAAATGGACAGGGCGGCGCCAACTCTACCATCAATCCTGCTCCCGTCCGTATATATATGGACCTCCAGACCGTCCTGGGCATCCACTTGCTCTTGATTTGCTAGGTTGGACACTTCAATCTTCATCTGCTCTGCTGGATGCAGGGTGCCTATCGCTGGCGCCATCCTCTCGACCTCCCTGTCACCCAGTACTGCCTGAGGCTCTCCTCTTCGAGCTTTGTAAAGCAAAGCTGCCTCACGAACACGGAGGTCGAGCGGAAGTATACCAGATATTACAAGAGCAGCGTTCAGGGAAACAGTACGATAAGCTTTACAAAGCTTTTGTGCTATGCCTCGTTGTACTGTTCCAAGATGTTTGATAATTCCTAGCTTATCTACGGCTGGCGCCCATGCGCTGGCGGCATACAGTATGATTGGCTCTATCGTGGCGGTGTAAATTACCCGTATCACTTCAGGGTGGAGCCCCCAGCTGGCTTTGGCTGCTCTGGATAGCTGCTTATACACCCCGATGGCTTTCCGGCAGACCTTTGAGACATGAGCATTAAACGTCAGCTTGTCATCGATGGTGACACCCAACATCTTAATTTCCTTTGTAAGGCTTATAGGAGCTCCGCCCATGCTCAGGCGCGGGGTATCATATTTTAATTTTCTGGTTATTACCATTGCCATGGTCTTTTGCGGTGCGAACTTTAGTTTATTATAGTCACCCCACGCCCGAACATGTTCGAGAGCTGCATTTGCCATCTTCTGGACCTCGTGTGTGGTGTCACCATCGAGGAGCAGCACAACATCATCGGCAAACGCCTGGCAGTAAATACCTCTTTCTTCCAGGTTTTTGAGGAGTGGGTTTAGGAGGAGGTTCCATAATATAGGTCCTCCAATGGATCCTTGGACACAGCCCTTGCTTGTCTGCCTTTCAATCTCTTTTCCGGCGTACCTAAGCTTTACCCTTCTGTTGCGCAGATAGCTATCGAAAGTTCTCCTCAAGTTCAGAGGACACTTTTCCTCCGCCAGACGGACTCTAATGGCAGGCCACCATGCGCTATCGAAGGCTCCCTCTATGTCTAGCGATATCATCTCTATGACCTTCTTTTCGTCCAGTTTTTCGCGAACGATTTTTATAAGTGTGTAGAGGGAGTCTTCGGTGCTTCTCTGCGGCATGAATCCATACTGGCGGGTACTCATCCTCGGTATTAGATGGAACTTGAGGCGGGCTACCAACATCTTTTCAAATATCTTCCCGAGAACCGGAAGGAGGCCGATGGGTCTATATGCTTTGGGGATTGTGTAATCCTCCTTTCCTGGTTTCCTAAGAACGATTACTGTTGCCACCTTCCAATCCTCGGGAAAATGATGGTATGACAAGCATTTGTTCATGATTGCCAAGAAAAGTGCAGGGTTAGCTTCCACTGCTTGAAGGCATATGTCTGCAGTTAGGCCGTCCTCACCCGGAGCCTTTTTAGGATTGAAAGAACTGCACGCTTTCTTAAGTTCAAACATTGTGAACGGCGGGTCACAGGTCTCAGCTTGTTCGTCTGCGTTCACTTCTTCCGCCTTGATCCTTATTTCTTGGTGGTAGGGATTGTCTTTTTCCGGGGGATCTTCTGGGTAGAAGGTTTCCGCTAATAATTTAGCAGACCCCTCCGCATCCAGTTCTTCCCCTTGGTTTACCAACGGCAGGTCCTCTTCTCTATGTGCAGTTCTTCCAATCACTCTGTAAATCCCCTCCCAAACCCCCTCCCTATCCTGTTTGCAACAGAAGTCCTTCCAGCTCTCGATTTGAGCTTTGGCTGCAAAACTTTCATACTCCTCTTTCTCTTTCAGGTATTCTTCCACAACCTTCGACCTTCGAGCTGGGGCGGCGCAACGGACTCTACGCTTCTTGGTAGCGACTGACTTCTTCATTTCGGCCAACTTCTCGGACCACCACGGCAGGGTAAGTACATCTTTTGTTTTCTTTTTAGGCATTGTTGTGATACATGCGTCTTGGATAGCTTTTGTGAGGGCGCCAATGGTCTCATCTATTTGTTCCACGGAGTTAATTTTATTTAAACTAGAGAGCGTGATGTCTCGTTCTTGCAAAAGTTGGCTGAGTTTCTCACGAAAGTCAGACCACTTTGCTTTCTTTGTGTTAAAAACTCTCGTGGTTCTGAGTACCCTGACTCCCTCACTCCTTTTCAATAAGATGTCAAATACCATGCCGTTGTGGTCCGAGCTCGTTAGACCCTCATCCACCTTCCAGTCACATACCAAGTCAAGGATATCTGTAGAGCACGCAGTTACGTCCACGTAACTCGTGTAGCGCTTTCCACCCCTTATCGTGTCGAAAGTTGGGATCCGGCCTGAGTTGAGTATGTTGAGCCCTAGTTCCTCGAGAGTCTCAGCCAGCGTCTCACCTCTGTGGCAAATGGTCGGGCTTCCCCACCACGTACTTTTTGCGTTGGCGTCACCTCCAATCAGCCAGCTTTTAGAACCAATCTCTTTCTTTATTTTACCGAGGTGGTCTAGTCGCGGTTCTATGGGTTGGTCTTTTTCAAAGTAATAGGAGACCAGGGTGATTTCCCAAGCATCAGATCGGATTCCCACCACAACGGTGTTGTTTGTGGTGAGTTTTGGGTACTGTATAACTGTTAGTTTTTCATCAAACACAACTACTGCCGCCTTTACAGTCCCATTTCCTGGGTTGATGCTTTGGAACACCCTGAATCCCCTTTGACCTTTCATTACTTTGTCTGCTCCCAAGTAAGGCTCTTGGATAAGAGCGACAGCCACCCCTCGCTTTTTAGATTCAAGCAATAGTTCATTGGTCGCCAGTTTCTTTCGTTGGAGGTTCGCCTGCACAATTTTGTATAATGCCGCATTGCCTTGGGTGCCTTTAGCAATACGCTACCGACGTTCGTGCCAATTCGTCCCATTTCCGCCGCGTTGGGCATTCGTGAGCAAAAGCGTTGTGCTCTGTGTTGCCTAATTTTGCAGCAGCGCAGTTACGGCATTTTGGAGGTGTTCCCACTGACCAATCAGCACATTCAGACCTCAAATGAGGGCCACCACAGTGACTACACATGTCTGTGGATTCCGTGCAGTGGCGCTTTCCGTGTCCGTAGCCCAGGCACCTTGTGCACTGGACCAGCGGAGATTGGTCGTCCACTCTGATCTTCTGCAGGTCAATGCGAACGAACCCCAGTCCAATTGCCCTTCGCCAGATGGTCGGCGAGACGCGCACAACGATGTGTCCTGTGTGCGGGTTTCTTGTTCTCCGCCGGTAGCGCACTTCCACTCTATTTTCCTCATCGTCGAGGCCGTGAAAAACTTCCCGATTCTGGTTGCGAAGCGCTTTTAGCACGTCCTCATCCGTATGGATGTTAAGTACGCTGAAGAGAACCAGTAGCGGGTCTTTGTTTTTCACCTCCTCGACGCTGAGGTCCGTCCCTTCTTTTTGAAGTCTGCCTCTTGCCCTGTCCCTTTCCTCCGTAGTCTTAAAGCCCATTATTACTTTCCTATCTCTAGCTTTTCTCACTCTTTCTACGGTTACCCATCCTTCTTTTGCGTCAACGACTTTCCGTACCTTATTCAGGATGTCCTCTCCCGAGTCCGTTTCGTCCTTGGAAGAGACCATGACCGAGTGTAAGGTACTTCGTCCCAGTAGAGGCTTCGTGAGACTAGTCTGGGTAGCTGCGATGTTTGCGTAGGTCGCTGTTGTCATTCGCCCTAGAGTGTCTCCCTGTTTGTCCACAGACTCCTTAAGTTCTTCCAGTTTTTTGCCATATTCCTTGAGAAGCTTTGTTTGCTGCTCTAACTGCGTAGTAATTGGAGTCTGGGTCATGCTAATGGAGAAAGTAGAGTCAATCTCCGGTAGAACGTCCTCCACTCTCCCACGGACATCTTTTTCATGTTCCAGTTTCTTCTTAGAGTCTGCTTCAGACTCCTTAACCAGCTCGTAGAGCCTGTCTATAGCTTCTATGACGCTTACTTTGATGTCCGTCTTTATGTTCCGGGAATTGTTTAGGTTCAATTTGGCTTTATTTAAGCAATATCTGGCTTCAGCTACCCTATTTATGGGTTTCACCTGGGGTGAGATAGGATCTAAACGGGGAGCTTTTGGAACAGCCGCTGAGATCTTCCGGTCCTGTGACATAGTTTGCCTCGTCCTTGCTTTTGCAGGCCCTGCCTGCGTCGTCTGAGTCAAGCTTGTAAGGTTGACGGGGTCTGAATTTGCAGCCTCCCACTCCCCAATGCTGCGTCTGACGCTTGTCTCTATGTTTAGAGGTGAGTTTTCGCCCCCGGTCCTTTTATCAGGTGTTCTATGTACCGACATGTCGGTGGTATGGTCGTCAATATTCAAATATAAAAAGAAGTAATTTGTAAAAAATTAAGAATAATTATAAGGGTTTGAAAAACACTGATAAACCCTTCCTCAGAAACTGTGGAAGACTCAATAAAGTCCTAAAAATAAAATTTAAAGAAAACAAAATTTCAAATTTGTCCGAGTTAATGTACCAAAGCCACACAAGGGTGGGTTGGGCGGGGAAATTTTTCGTTTTTCAGGTGCCGGATCACGGCGTGCGACACGTCGTTGGATGCGGCTTGCGACGCTGGACACGATGGTAAGTATTTTCAGGGTAGCGGTAATAGAAAAATTTTTGGCAATTTAGAAAAAACCCTGAAAAATGGGTGTTTTTGAAAAAGTCAATATGGCGGATGGCGCGCAAGCGCGTCGTCACGCAGTCAGGATGTGAAGAACAATGCACCAGGCTATTGAGAATTTAAATCACGCGAATCGGTTAAGCCGATCGCGAGTTATGCAAATTTGAAATTTAACAATGTATGAAAAAACTGAAATTTCGCTAAAAACTGAAAAATTCGCGCAAGATCGCTCCAAAAAGTGCACAGCACACTCGGGTAAAATTAAACACTCAAGAAAAACAAAAAAGTCCGATCAAAATATCAATATTTTCGGTCGAGATATAGTTAGTTTTAAAAATGTCGAGGTTGACCAGGTAGCCTCGGTCGGTAGGTATTCTATAGAATTATGTTTTAATTTGAAATTTTTCGCTTTTCAGGTGCCGGATCACGGCGTGCGACACGTCGTTGGATGCGGCTTGCGACGCTGGACACGATGGTAAGTATTTTCAGGGTAGCG